>JASCZI010151115.1:123755-134108 GCA_036250425.1 Stylosanthes scabra | reverse complement strand
ACACACAATAACATAAAAATATTCAGGTACAATATCAGCTTATTTTATTAAATTTTACACGTACCTCTCTATTGACGTTCCTGGAAACATGCGCAATGCTATCGAGCCGATACATAACATTCCTATCCGCGGCGGCGATCTCCTCCAACGTTGGTTGAGCCATCACCCTATTTCTCTCTTCCTTCTCTCTATCTCTCACTCTCTGCTGATAAATGGAGTGGGGTGCCACGGATTTTGAGCCTTTTATAATGGCCAAAATCCGTGGAAGGCTGCTGGGGTTTTCCTTCAAGGTTTGCTCAAAAACCGTGGAAGCCTGAAGCTGTTTTTCATCAAATGCAAAAACCGTGGGAGGGGTGCCACGGTTTCTGTGAAGTTGGTCCAACATGCACATGATCCGTGGGAGGGGTTCCACGGTTTCCAAAAAAAGCTAAAGCCTCCCACGGATCTCATAGTGCAATTCGATTAAATTAAGGGAAATGGTGCAAATGGGTAATTTTGGTTGGCAAAACATATAATAACGTAACTTGCCCTTAAAATAACGACATGATCAGTAATAAACTATACATACCTTAAAAGTTAAAACATAAATTATTTGATTTTAGGAATATATATAAATTTTTGCTACATAATAATTGGCATATCTTCCAGATTATGTTTGATCTTTTAAATTAATATATTGATAATGAAAAACTTTCTAAATTTTATACCTACATAATTAATTTTTTAATTTTAATTTTTTTTGTAAGTATGTCATGTGATCTTTTCAAAAATGTCAAAAGACAAAGTTTGGACATAAAATGTGAAAATTTAAAATTAAAGTATTTAATTTATGGTACTGCGGTCAAATGGGCATGTATGATTCATTTAGGTCCGATCTATTTAGACCGTTCAATTAATTTTTTATTTACTTTTTAAAAATGAAACAAAAAAATTAAATTTTTAACTTTAAAAATTATTTTTGGAGGAAAACAAAACCTTTTTTTTAGCAAAAATCTTCAAAAAATAAAGTGATTTTAGTTAGTGAAAATCAAATTTTTGGGTCGAGTAAGACAAAAATACAGGGAAAAGAGTTGATTTTTTTTATAAAAAAGAAACTAAATAAACGGATCAGCCCATTTAATCCTGATTTTGTTGAACGAACTTAAGCCATTATAAATTTGAGGCAAAAGCTCATCCATTTAGACAAATAAACAGGATAATCCCACAAATTTTGCCCATTTTGACTATTCTAATTTATGGAATATAATTTGATCGTGATACTCAAAATTGTTTAATAAAAAAGATATGTATTGAAATCCATCATTCTATATTTAAAAATGTGTGTTTTTAAACTAAATTTAAAATGATGAAAAATATATGACCTTAATTTATATAAGTTAAATATATATGCGATAATTTTCTTTAAAATATATATATATATCAAAAGATAAAGACAGGAAAAATTGACATTTTTTCTTTTAATAATTATATTGTGCTATATTTATTTTTTCTACTTAAAATTAATATTTATTTTTATTATTATTTATTTGGTTGTATAAGACAATTTTATTTAGATAGAATATAAAGGACTATTGAAAATTAACCAATAAATTTTAAAAGTATTATGTCTAACTAACATTGATTAATAAGCATGATAATAGTGAGAAGAGTAATTCGTCTTTATTGATATATATGAATAATATTTTCATTCACTAACAACTAATAACAAAGTATTAATAATATCTTTTATGGATTTTTGAATCACATTTTTCTAAAATTCTATTTTAAAAAAAATTAATCGTGAGATTTATTGAAAAGATGATAATAATGTTATTATATTCTTATGATAATTTTTTTTTAAATTAGGTATTTAAAAGATAATTTTAACATAATTAATTTTAATAGTATAACTATGATATTAAATATATAACTAATATAATTTATCTAGTATTTATAATTTAAAAATTATGACACAGATAAATAAAAAAAATTATTTAATTTAAAAATATAAAAATACTAAATATTTTTCGTGCATGCACGGGTAGATACACTAGTTGATTTTACGGCATTCTTGTAATAAAAATTATATCTATATACAATATACATTATAAAAACATTCATGCATTTATTACAAATTTACAATTAATGTATTGGATATCTTTCCAAATTTGTTGGTGACAATATCAGTTGAGTTGGCAAAGGGTATAGCAGTCACAACTAATTGGATTTCTATATATATATATATATATATATAGTTGTGCTTAGATTGTAGCTTTTGTACATTGAGATAGCAATAAGCAAGATGGTTGGTGTCAGCAAAATACTCTGCTTATTCTTATTTTACTTTTTTCTGCACATTAACGTATTCACTCAATCAGCACCCACAGAATCTCTTGTGAATCAAGTTCCAGGTTTTGATGGAAATCTACCTCCCAAACACTATGCTGGGTACTCAAATAATCTATGAACAAATTATATAGCTTATTATTATTATTTTATGACTAAATACCCAATTCATTTTCTAATATTTTTAATTTGAAAAAGCCCACCCCTAATAATCTAAAATCCTAATTCAGTCTTAATTATTTAAAAATTGAGACAAATAGGTCCTTAAAATCAGTTTATTAACTCTAAATCATTAGTTAAATGATTGAGGACCTATTTATCCTAATTTTTAAATGGTTGAGGGTCGAATTAGGATTTTCGAATCATTAAAAGTAGACTTGTCTAAATTGAAAATGATCAAGGCCGAATGGAGTGTTTATTCTTATTTTATGGATGGTTTTATCATATCTGCATGTGTAGTTAAATATCTTTGAAGCTTGAAAGTAGATCTGGTGTTATTCAATTAATTTGGTCATTGAAAACTCTTATGTTTCTAGTCTTAATTGGTGCATTAAGGTATGTGACAGTAGATGAAGATCATGGAAGGAACCTGTATTATTATTTTGTTGAATCAGAGTGTGAACCAAGCAAGGACCCGGTGGTTCTATGGCTTAATGGTGGACCTGGTTGTTCTAGCATGGATGGTTTTGTATATGAACATGGTAAGATAAGATTACAGTAATACTAATAATCTATGATGTGTTTTTCTAGTTTGGAATTATTTTAACCAGTCATTTAATTTAATTATATGTTTCAGGTCCATTTAATTTTGAGAAACCAACCATTAAAGGAGCATTGCCTAAGTTGACACTCAATCAATTTAGTTGGTCAAAGGTTTGAACTTAAAAATTTGTGTAATTTTACCGCTTAAAAAACTAATTTTTAAAGAAAAATGTGCTAGGAAATCAAGGTTAGGGAGCTATTAAGGAGTCAATAATTAAGTTATCATCTAAAATTTAAATTTATATGAGTTATCATCCATAAATATGCGTTGACTCCCTATTGGTCATAATGTATGAACTCCCTAATCTTTTTCAAATATCACTATTTTCAAACTATTTATTTAATTGATTGAATTAATAATATCATCATACATACGAAATTTTAAACAGACCCAAATTCACATACTGATGTTATCAATCCAGTCATCAATTGACTAAATAATTTTAAAAGAGTGATATTTTATAAAATAGTTTTTTAAATCGTGGTAATTAGTTAAATTAATTAATTGATTAAACTTATAAACTATAATATTTTATTTTTTGGTGTCTCTATTATGTTTCTTATTGTATAAAAATGTTCATATAATTACTTAACTTACTTTGCAATGTAGGTTTCAAATATCATATACTTGGACTCTCCTGCTGGAACTGGATTCTCTTACTCAAAGAATGAATCAGATTATGTCACTGGGGATTTAAGAACAGCCAATGATACACACGCTTTTCTCCTTAAGGTTGTCCAACAACATTTTTAAAAAATAGATTCATGATTTTTTTTTAACACATAAATCTTTAGCTACATGATTAATAAAAAGAAGTATATGAGGTTTAACTAAAAAGATTTACATGCCTCGTTTTTTCAATAATCAAGATTTATAAGTATTTAATTTAATTCTGATAGAATTAAAGAATTAAATTGTTGTCACAAAAAAAAAAAAAAAAATTAGAGACCTATTTATTTCTGCAAAAAAAGTAAAATAAAATTCAAATCAACAAAAACAATTAAACAAATGCTTATGCTTTTGTTGTTGAATAATATCAGTGGTTCGAACAGTACCCTGAGTTCCAACAGAACCCATTCTTCATAGCTGGAGAGTCATATGCTGGGATTTATATTCCTACTCTTGCTGATGCAATAGTGAGAGGTAATAATGAGTTATATAATTATGTCATGAAATTGAAAGTGTAAGTTGAATTGCAGCATGTGCTAGAATCACAAATTATTCTTTTCCTATTTTTTTGCAGGAATTGATGCATGCGTGACTGCAGGAAATGATGCATGTGGGAAGCCCGTAATAAATTTCAAGGTCTTCATCCTTTACTTTAATAAGTGAAGTTTGTGCCAAGAATCCAAATTCATATATATATATTTGTATGTGCAGGGTTACATGATAGGAAATGGTGTTACCGATAAAATATTTGATGGCAATGCTTTGATTCCATTCACACATGGGATGGGTCTTATTTCTGATGAAATATTCCAGGTATCTTAACTATTAGTAATTACTCATTATGACATTGTATTATCTCATTTAGTTAGCTTCCGAACTAAGTTGAGTTGGTAATTCGCTTATTCGTTTCGGGATTTGAATTTCGATTTACATAATATGCAGTAATTCATTGACCATTAGTTGACCTGAAATAGAGCTCAGATATGCAACAAATGAGTTACTTGGTGTGCTGAGCTGGAAAAATTATTAGATGCTCTCGGAGCAAGTAAAAGCTCTTACACTGACGTGCTATTTGAATCACACTTTATTAATGAAGATTTATATAATAGAATCATTTTGAAGTATGTGACATGTGTCGGTTGAAGAGACTAAATATTTTTCATTTATTCTTAATCTAATAATAACTGGCAGAGTTGGGAGTAGCATGAACAAATGGGGTAACCAAGAAAAGAAAAAAGCTAGCTTCATTCCCCTTACACCATAATTTCAGAGTCAAATAAAGTTGTTAACTCTTTGCTATGAAATGATGTAGGAGAGCGAAAGAGTTTGCCAAGGAAACTACTATGATCCTCAAACTAATGATTGCAAGGATCAGCTTAAGAAAGTAAACAAGGTACGCAATTCAATTAGATATGGTAGAAATTAAAATTACAATAAATAAAATTAGCTGTAATACCCTAACTAATGATGATTATGGTTATTTCAGATTATTGCTGCGCTAAACGTATATGACATTTTGGAACCATGTTATCATAACAATGGGACATCATCATCATCTAGTAATAGTAGGTTGCCACAAAGCTTCAAGGAATTGGGTGTAACAGATAGACCTTTGCCTGTAAGGAAGAGAATGTTTGGTCGTGCATGGCCTTACAGAGCTATTGTCAATGATGGACTTGTACCAACTTGGCCTCAACTCAATAAACTCATGCAGAAGGACAGTGACATTGCACTCGATGTTCCATGCACTGTATGTTACTTTAATTTGCTTTCCACTTTATTATTATTATTACTACTACTTATTATAGGAATTTGAATCACTTTAGAAAATTTTACTAATGAGTTTAATTTCACGAAAGAGTTTATGGTGGTGATCCAATTAGATTCATGCATTAAAAATTGATTATTTATATTGATGTGGCGACAGATGATTGGATGTTATATATAGATTCGTTTATTATAAAAATGTCTCAATCTCCATCAAGATGGCGCTTAATTAGAAATGAAGCATTTACATTTTTCGTTAACAAAATCACAAAACAAGTAGATGATTGGAAAAGAAAATCACCATTTTGGAAAGCTAAACATACTCGCTCTCAATTTCTAACATTTATTGATTCATATTTTTTGTGATCTCCTATATTATCCCTATTTATAAAATAAAATGACAAGTTTTAGCATTATTATGCTTAGGATGTTGAAGTTGCTACAGAATGGTTGAACAATGATGAAGTTAGAAAAGCACTTCACACCGTCGAGGTAAGGTTTCTTAGAAAACTTGTTCATATATCTTTTTGTATTGACTTAAATCTTTTAAAATATGTAATTTTATGATATAATATGCGAACTTTTATAACTAAAAAGTCTGGACTCTTTTGTGATTAGAGTGTGTTATAAATATAATCGATCATATATCTGAAAAATAAAATAAAAAACTATATTCTAATCATTATTCTTGTATGAAAACAGAAAAGTGTGGTTAGCAAGTGGGAGATATGCACAGACCAAATTACTTACTACCATCCGACCGGAAGCATGATCAAGTATCACAAGAAGTTAACTTCTCGAGGCTATCGAGCACTCATATACAGGTGACTTTACATACAGTGATTTGATTTTTCAAATTTAGAGTGGCTTTGTGGCACTAATTAGAACATTTAAGAAGATTTCCTTGTTTTCACTATTTTTCATTAGTTATAATTGATATTTGATAAGACCTACAAAGACTTAATAGTTGAAAAATAATTGTCCATCCCTATGTGACTTGTTGTTATATATGTATGTAGCTGTCCTAAACATTCTCATCTCTTTTACTTGGTTACATTCCGTGCTTATTAAATTATAAGGTGTTTAATCCCAAATCATCTTCTTTTTAGTTGCTTAATTAGCAAGTAACTAATAATGCAAAGCTATTGCGTTTTGGCAGTGGTGATCATGACATGTGTGTTCCATATACTGGAAGCCAAGCATGGGTAAGTTCGTTGGGATATAAGATTGTAGATGAATGGAGGCCTTGGTTTACTGATGGTCAAGTTTCTGGGTAAGTGTATAGTTTTATTGATCTTTGTCGGCAGATAAATCCATGTAAAATTTTTGGTATTGAATAAGCTTGCTTTCTTGCTTGCAGGTTTACACAAGGATATGAAAAAAATCTTACATTTTTAACCATAAAGGTTTGTATACATGATAGATTTAATTTTAATAAATTATAGTGGATTGATTAATTTGATGTTGACTATATTTTATTGCATTTGCTACAGGGAGCTGGCCACACTGTTCCAGAATATAAGCCTAAAGAGTCATTGTACTTTTACAAGAGCTTTCTAGATGGAAAACCTGTATAAGAAGAAATCAATACACAAATAAATTGTAACAAGAGGCAATGTGCTTTAGACATTTTACATATATCATTAAATAGTTCTTAAGTTATTGACATGATGATATATCATTATTCAAGAATTAATTGTAGATTCTTATGAATTTAATTAATAAATAGAATGTTCGGTTCTGAGTTCGTTGTATCTCTCTCGTGCTCTCTGGAGGTAGTTAATTACGGTTTGGATTTGATTATGGTTTATAATTTGTTTTTTGAATATGATAATTAGGGATTATGATGCTCATATATTTCAGTATTGTTAGGAGTTGGTAATTTAAGAAGCTGATTGTTGATATAGTTAATAAATCAAAATGAATTGAATCATGACTATAGTTATGGAAGCCTTCTGTTTTTGGCTTAATTTTATATGCACATAACCTGTTCGATAAAATGCTTTAACAAGAATATGATTGATTTTATAATGTCTAGCTTGTTAGGAATTAAATAATAGTCTTTTGATGTATGGAAACATCTTGGTTGAGCTGAAATACTGAAAATCTGCAGTGGTTCCATCAAATTAAATAATAGACATGAGTGAATATATGGAGAAGGAGGCATCTTAATTGATGCTATTAGAAGAAAACCATTCACACCGATATTGCTTGATGAGATGGAGAAAGCTCATCCAGATATAGTCAACATTCTTCTTCAATTGTTCGAAGATAGCTAGCTTGCTGATTCTCAGGTTTGTGAATGCTGCTGTGAACCTTAATTAACTGAATATTTTTACATGAATCTCTCATTTCTTCCTTCCTTGCATCTTCTTATGTTGGTGTCCAAATTTTTCTATTTGTCATTTGTGAAATTGGATCTGACAGGGTAGGCGTCCAGGCGAGTTTAACCTAAAAATGCACTGGCTTGATGAAGTGGTAGTGTTTCAGCCCCTTGAAAAGTCACAGGTTGGTTCACTACTTTTGGTTGAGTCTAAATCCATTAATTGTCTTCTTTCAAATCCAATTGTTTTCAGTTCTCACTTATAACTTATAAGCACCACAAAGATTTTAACTACAACTATTTTTTCTCTTCTCCTTCTCTCTCTCTCTCTTCTTAATTCTAATCATCTCTATTTATTCTAGCTTCTATCTGATTTTTAGATTTAGTGGAGTAGTGATGGAGAACTTGAGTACCTTGCATATCCTTATTGGTTCTTGAACCTTGAGAAAGCTAAGAAAGATACTTAAAACACGTGCGTGCTGACTTCTGTCTTCTGTTGCACTAAAATATTTGTATAAATTGAACTATGTACTGCCATTTTCATGGGGAAATCAACTCTATCAAAACATACCTTTAGCAATAAGGAGGTATAATCTTAAACTGAGAGGTTTTATGGAATCGTTAAAACTGCTACTTCCATATTACTAATTAATATAAGTGTTGGTTCAACCTTAACAAAATTCATTCTCATCACTAAGGGCATTTAATTTAACATGCACTTTTACTCACCTACACACCTAAACCTTATTGTCCAACTTGGTTGACAAAGACAATTTTGATTCCGTTAGAATCTTGAAAGATATTTTAATGTACCTGGACAATTTCAAAGGCTATTTTAGACTTTATTTAGACATTTTTGTACATATAGAAAAATAGAATTCAAGATTTCTATTCTCTTTTAATTTGGAATAAAATTTATGACTTAATCAGGAAAAAAATTTATCTGTTTTATCTTATTGATTTATTATGGTTTTCTTTCATTTGTGAAATCCATATCATTTAGTATTTTGCCTTAATAATAAGGCTAGTATTAATTATTTTAGTGAATTATATTAGTGGATGTTTCCATGGCTATGCTGGGTACTCAAATAATCTAATTTGATAATTATATTAGTGGATGTTTCCATGGCTTGAACCCGTGACCTTGAAGTCACATGGAGACAACTCAACCGTTGCTCCAAGGCTCTCCTTCTACTCAAATAATCTAAGAATAGCTTATATGCTTTACTTTAAATTTAGTTATCATGTATATATATGGGTTAATAGCTAAATCTTCATAAAAGATCATTTGTGATTTAATTTGGTCATCAATAATTGGATAAAACTATGAGTCAGATTAATTATTCTGCTAACAAGATGTTTTATGATCAATTTGCAGCATCTAATTTTTCAAAGATCAGATTGACGCACCCATTATTTTTCAGGAACTATTTTGATAATAATTAACCCGCATAATACATATATATGAAAGAGTGAATTGCAAAATTTCTTATACTTTTACTCTTACTTTGGTGCATTAAGGTATGTGACGGTAGATGAAGATCATGGAAGGAACCTGTATTATTATTTTGTTGAATCAGAGGGTGAACCGAGCAAGGACCCAGTGGTTCTATGGCTTAATGGTGGACCCGGTTGTTCTAGCATGGATGGTTTTGTATATCAACATGGTAAGGTTAATCTACGTAATCTATTTTTGTTCTTTTATTTCTTTTTAATCATAACATTTTCAGGCTAATCCATCTATTTTCCCATCTGAAAATGTAATTATCATCCCATTCTGTCAAGTGTCAACTAGATCTCACTTGGATAACAAACAAATTTTAAGGTGGAAAAGTATTCAAACAATGTAACAAAATACTAATTAGTACTTCACTTAAATAAGTTTTTATTTGCTAAACGCTGACGTAAATAGAGAGATTTTAAATTTTAGTAGATTAAAAATTTTTAACATTATAAAAACAGGTATTTTATAAAATAAAAAAAAATTAAGCTGCTACTATTTGTGAGAAAAAAATATTATTTCATCGTCATCATCGTTGAAACTCTACCAATGTTTCAACTTTCAACACATATATATCTAGATATTCTAATCATCATTCTATGATGTGTTTTCTTTATTTGTAAATTGTAATTATTGTAACCAGTCATTAATTATGTGTTTCAGGTCCATTTAATTTTGAGAAACTACTGTAATTTATTTTGTGTCTCTATTATGTTTCTTGTTGTATCAAAATGTACATATAATTATTCAACCTACCTTGCATTGTAGGTTTCAAATATCATATACTTAGACTCTCCTGGTGGAGTTGGGTTCTCTTACTCAAAGAATGAATCAGATTACATCACTGGGGATTTAAGAACAGCCAATGATACACACGCTTTTCTCCTTAAGGTTGTCCAACAAAATAATGAAAAAAAGTTAAATTAAAAAAAAAATTAGATTCTTGATTTTTTTTAAACACACAAATCTTGAAAAATTTTCACAAATAAAATAATAAAAAATTTT
>JASCZI010151115.1:99200-123704 GCA_036250425.1 Stylosanthes scabra | reverse complement strand
TAACTAATCTTTAAATACGAAAATATAATTTTTTTTTTTTTTTTGCCATTAGCCTGATGTTCGTCCAATTAATGGATTAGTTAATTTTTTTTTTGGAAATAAAATTTTTTATTATTTTATTTGTGAAAATTTTCACACGAATCTTTAATTAAAATTAAACAATTTACACACAAATTGATCACTAGTTAATTATTATGTAAAAAAAAAATATGTATTATATTATTGTAAATAATTTAATTATTCGTTTATTGGAGGTTTAATTATCTTATTATTATAGATTTGATTATTCTAATTGTTGAATATTTAGTTAGAAAAATATATGAATTAATATGTATAAATATATACAAATATATAGGGACTAATTTTTACTGTAAATAGATATTTTTAAAAATGAAGTACTTATAATTTTTTTATTAAAAATAGAGATCCATAAGTATTTCCGATGATTAATGAAAGGAGTATATGAGGTTTAACAAAACCGTTTTTTCAATAATCAAGATTTAAAAGTATTTAATTCTATCAAGAATTAAATTGTTCTTCCAAAAAATAATTAGAGACTTCTTTATTATTTTTCTCGAAAAAATAAAATAAAATTCAAATAAACAAATGCTTATGCTTTTGCTCTTGAATAATACCAGTGGTTCGAACTGTACCCTGAGTTCCAACAGAACCCATTCTTCATAGCTGGAGAGTCATATGCTGGGATTAATATTCCCACTCTTGCTGATGCAATAGTGAGAGGTGATAAGTTATACAATTATGTAATGAAATTGAAAGTGTATGTTGAATTGCAGGTGCTAGAATCACAATTATTCTTTTCCTTTCTTTTACAGGAATTGATGCATGTGTGAAGCCCATACTAAATTTCAAGGTCTTCATCCTTAGCTTGATCATATCACAATATAATTCACATTATATATGGTTTCAAGTTCATGCCAAGACTCCAAATTCATATATATTCATATTTGTATGGGCAGGGTTACTTGATAGGAAATGGTGTTACTGATAACAAATTTGATGGCAATGCTCTGATTCCATTCACACATGGGATGGGTCTTATTTCTGATGAAATATTCCAGGTATATTAATTATTAGTAATTATGACATTGTATTATCTCATTCTAGATAGCTTCCCAACCAAGTTGGGTTGGTCGAGTGATCAGCTCACTTATCCGCTTAAACAAGTGTTGGGGATTCGAATCTCGCTTTGCGTATGCAATAACCCATTGCCCAGTGGTTGACCTGGAACGGAGCTCAAATACGCAACAAATGAGTTCTTGGTCTGCTGAGCTGGGGGTACCATGAAAAAATGGGTAACCAAGAAAAAAAAGAAGCTAGGTTCCCCTTCACACCATAATTTCAGGGTCAAATAAAGTTGTTAACTCTTTGCTATAAATGATGTAGGAGAGTGAAAGAGTTTGCAAAGGAAACTACTATGATCCTCAAAGTAAGGATTGCACATCACAGATTACAAAAGTAAACAATGTACGTAATTCAATTATATAGAACATAATAATGGTAGAAATTATATTACAATAAAATTAACTCTAATACTCTAATAAATGGTTATGGTTATTTCAGATTATTGCTGCGTTAAACATATATGACATTTTGGAACCATGTTATCATAACAATGGGATAGAATCATCTAATAATACTAGGTTGCCACGAAGCTTCAAGGAATTGGGTGTAACAGATAGACCTTTGCCTGTAAGGAAGAGAATGTTTGGTCGTGCATGGCCTTATAGAGCTATTGTCAATGATGGAATCGTACCAAGTTGGCCACAACTCAATGAACTCATGAAGGATGACAGTGACAATGCAGTCGGTGTTCCATGCTTTGTATGTTACTTTAATTTGCTTTCCACTTTATTACTATTATTGGGTTTATTTGAGTTTTTTGGATGAAGATTCTCTAAAGTGAAGAAGTTGATAAATTGATAAAGTGAAGGGTTAATCACTTTTCAATTAAGTTACTATAATCCACATGGGATTGAAGTTACAAAATCAATGGTGTTTAACTCCTCAATTTATCACTTCACGAATTTCCTTACTTTAGAGGATCTAAATTCTGTCTTTTAATCCTTGCTAAGCACCTTATGTTATAGGAATTTGAATGACTTTAGGACATTTTATGAATGAGTTTAATTTTGATTAAATGCGAAGAGTTTTACATAGTGGTCCAATAAGATTCATGAGTTGAGATGTCTTTTTAAGTTGTGGGTTTGAAAATTGATTATTTTCACTGATGCAACAATGCACGATTGGATAACTTTGTAAAACTTTCTTACACTATCGTGATTCGCTTCATTTATTATAAAAATGTCTCAACCTCCATCAAGATGGTTTCCTCAAATAAGAAATGAAGCATTTGAGTTTTTCGTTAACAAAATCACAAAACAAGTAGATGATTGGAAAAGAAATCCACCATTTTCGAAAGCAAAACGTACTCAGCTTTCAATTTCTAACATTATATTGATTCATATTTTTGTGATCTCCCATATTATTCCCTGTTTATTAAATAAAATGACAATTTTTAGCATTATTATCCTTAGGATGATGAAGTTGCTACCGAATGGTTGAACAATGATAAGGTTAGAAAAGCAATTCACGCCGTAAAGGTAAGGTTTCTTAGAAAACTACACTACATGCATGATGTGAATACCGTTAAGGTATATACTCATTCATATATCTTCTCGTATTGACTTAATCTTTTAAATACTTGGTTTTATAATATAGTATGAACTTTTATAATTAAAAGGTCTTGAGTTCAATTTTTTGTTATTCTTAAAAAAAAAAAGTTTAGCAAAAGGGAGAAAAAATGAAAGAAAAAAACATTCACACATGATCACATTTCAAGTCCAGAAGAGACTCTTTTGTGATTTGAGCGTGTTATAGATATTATCATTCATATACCTACTTATTATATCTTATGATTCCTTGAGAAATAAAAGAATACTAAATTATAATTGTTATTCTTGTATGAAAACAGAAAAGTGTGATTAGCGAGTGGGTCTTATGCACAGGCCAACTTTCTTACTACTATAATGCTGGAAGCATGATCAAGTATCACAAAGAGTTAACTTCCCGAGGCTATCGAGCACTTATATATGGGTGACTTTTCTTAAATTTAATATACAGTGATTTAATTTTTCAAAAATACTTATTGTGCTAGTTTATTGAAGAATAATGTTCTGTAATGTAACATTATGTGGAGTTCATCCGGTATGTGCATAGTTTTGAACGAAGAAGGAAATTTAAATTTTGAATTATTGTGCTTAGTAACCGAGTCACTGTTTAAATATTGAACTTTTAGAGCAGTAGCTCGTATTTCCGCTACACACAGAATTTTTTCCAACACATTTTTCATGTCTTATAACATTGGCACAAGTATTATATTCATCCAAAAAGTTGTCTCCTCTTCCAAAAGCATATATGAGGCTCACTTATAAATGATAAGACCTACAAAGACTTAACCATTGAAAAAATAATTTTCCATCCCTCTGTTACTTGTTATATAAGTATGTAGTTGTCCTAAACATTCTCATCTCTTTTATTTGCTTACATTCTGTGCTTATTATTAAATTCTAAAATATTTAATCTCAAATCATTTTCTTTTTAGTTGCTAGTAAGTAATTAATAGTTCAAAGCTATTGTGTTTTGGCAGTGGTGATCATGACATGTGTGTTCCATATACTGGAAGCCAAGCATGGGTAATAATATCTCTATAAGGATTTTGTTATGTATTACTTGGGCAATATTTCAGTTTTCAACTAGATTTTGAGTATATTTACTATAGAATCAATGTTAATCTTTTGTTTGTGTTGAACTATATATAGATCGTATGAATTTGATGCAACAAAAAATTTTATCTTGAATAAGCTTGCTTTCTTGCTTGCAGGTTTACACAAGGATATGAAAAAAATCTTACATTTTTAACCATAAAGGTTTGTATATATATACAAGATAGATTTAATTTTAATAAATTATAGTAGATTAATTTGATGTTGACTATATTTTCTTACATTTGCTACAGGGAGCTGGCCACACTGTTCCAGAATATAAGCCTAAAGAGTCATTGCACTTTTACAAACGTTTTCTACATGGAAAAGCTATATAAGAAATCAATACACAAATTGTAACAAGAGTCAATATGGTTTAGATGTTTTCCATATATCATTAAATAGTTATAAACTTATTCAGATGATATATGTAATATTTGTGTATTTCGTCAATTTATTATTAGTTTATTATCACAATTATGATTTGAATGATCTGTTTAATTATTTCAAGAAACTACTTTGCTTCTAAGGGGTAAATACATCCTACATTTTCACATATCTTATTCCAGTACAAGAGTAATTAAGGTTTTGTGAAATGCCTGGGAGGAATTAGTGAATTAGAATTCACTTTCAAATACATTAAAAATTATCAATCAATTAACCACCGCATATAAAAAATTCAATTTTAATATTTCAAAAGTTCTTTTGTTACACTAGTGTCAACAAATTTATTATTTTACTATTATAAATTTGTTTATTCTACTATGACACATTTATTTTTATTACAGTTTGGTTTTGTAGCACTTAAACTTTCATCTCTCTTATCTATATAAATGAATTTTCTATTTTAATTTTCAAACAAAATGATAGTATAAGAAAAAGACAAAAAAGTGGTGCAGATATTTTGAGCCCGGTTTTATCTTATCCAAGTTCTAAAAATGCATGATTATGATACAACGAAAAACAGAGCAAAAGAAGAAGAAGAAGAAGAACGGTGACTACTTGTATTGTATGCATGATTATGAAGATGATTTGCTTATCTAATATTCCCATTAACAAAACAATTCTGCTTGCTTCTTCCAAAAACGATTCTTCTGCTTCACCCAATAATCCTCCTCCTCATATTCCTTCATCATCTTCTTCTTCCAACACAAGAAAACTTGGCCCTCGACGACCACCAAAACCTTCTGTAATCCAAATTGAACGCATTGTTGGTGCTGGAAGCTTTAGAGATGGAGAACCAATTGGGCATGCTTCTTCTTCTTGTTCTTCCTCCTTCAACTATTATTCACTCATCATGATGTTAGTTTGTATGTTTTGTTTTAACTGAATCATTTTTTGGTTTATAAATGAATCAACAGAGATTCGGACGTGAGGAAGTCTGTGTTTGACTTGTTCTTGGGTAAAACATTTGAAGGGCCATTGGAGAAGAAGATGAGGACTACTGGCGAGTGGCTGCTTACCAATGCCGAGCCTCGACTTAAATCTTCGAGTAAGGCCGATTTGGTAGTTAATTTTTAGTGTCATGATAGTTATTTTATAATTTTGTTACTACTATATATGTGGACCAATTCTCATGAAACATTTAAATTATTACTGCAGGCAAAGGAATTCTGATATTTGTTTTTCAATTGATGCTACCAATTTGGGCTATGTCACTTCTAGTGGCAAGTGGAATTATCAAGTTACCAGTGAGTAGTCCTTTTCTTGATGATCTACTCATGTGAAGCTCAACTACCAACTTCAGATAAAACCATGTTCTCTGAGGCTCGGAGATACCAATATATACAAAGATTCACTAGTGTCTTTGATTTTGTTTTCTAAGTGTTTTTCTCTTAGTGTGCTATCCTTATTCTAAATTTCTAATCACAATTTTACTTGCATGTAAATTTCCATAATGAATGGCATAATTTGATTGTCTCACCCCACAGTTTAATGGGCATTTAGGACTTCTTGTTATGGGACTTCCATGTACATATCATGCCATTGTATATATTCTCATATCAAACAGCTACTAAATTGTTCACTTAATTGATAAATAATCAATGAATCAAGTTAAATTTCAGCTTGGTTGAGACTTTGTAAGCATGACTTATTTTATTTATCAACATCTTGAAACACTAAGATTTAAACACAAAATCTCATGCATTGATATTAGACAGTTTTTGGCACTAAACCTAATAAATATACTAGTACAACCAAAAAGAAGGAATTCCAAGATTTGAAGACCTGCACTGCACCTACTAGACAGTAGAACTCATCATGTTGGCAAATTTCGAAGCAGACGAAGGGCCCGTTCCCAATGTGGTCTCTCAGCAAGAATAATTTTTCGCAAGGCCGGGACTGCTCCGGCAGCCACGAGTGCTGAATGGTTGTCACTGTCCATACTCAGATTGTACAGTATTGCCAAGCTTGCCTCAACTGCCCTTTCACTCCCTTCTTCAATCAGCTTCACCAATGGATATATCGCTCCCTCGGAAATAATAGCTCCACTGGAATCCACCACTCCTTCAGACACTATTCTGTTGAGCTCTACCACAGCATTTTCCTGTGTTTCTCGAGAAAACGAATTTTTAATCTGTTCTAGAAGCCTTGGAATAGTCTCATAAAGTGTAACTTCTACATTGATTGGATTAGAAGTGTTGGAACTAGAGAGAAAACTTAGTTTGACAAGGCAAGCAGCTACCCAATCTTTATGATGGAGAGGGACACTTGACCGGAGGATTTCACGAAGCAAGCCGATGAAATGGGAGGAATCTATTTTCCGCTGGAATTGCTCATTATCAAGTAGTCTTGTCATCAGCCGGGATGCTGCAGATATGGCACGACCAGCTTCTTCGAATTCAATTGTGTATGCTTCTGAAAATTGCTCTTCAACATCAGATTCCATGTCCGCTGCAATGTCAACAAGACAAATTATGAGTCAAGTTTTGATCCATAGAGACGAGTAAAACAAGGTCAATAAAAAATACTCCAGAGTTATAATATCTCGGGATCAACGAACAGCCAAGAAATCATTTTCCCAATAAGTATGTTGAGAAACCATTTCGTTCAACTTTTGCCGAGTAGCTAAAGTCTTTTGCTTAAGCCGGTTCTCTATATACCTGAGATACTTACAGTGATTAATATCACTAAGAATTAGGATATTTGAAATAAGAATAGTATCCAATATCATTGGGATTTGGGAATGAAAGAAATCAAAACCCATTGTTTAAAAGAACAAAGCATGTTGAGGCTAAATATAATAGCCAATTTGAATGTGAAAATATTCAAGAGAGACTTCCATTCACTAGACATGGACGGACTAGCGTTACGAGCAACCGCCTTCACCAAAGTACTCAATGAAAATAGAATAAATCATATTTGGAACAAACTAAGCATGCCACAGCTTAGCAATATTTTCGGGGAACATGTATTAGTTGACTATGTTAATAAATTAGGCTCATAATACCACTATAACCATACTTATGCAGTGAGTTTTATTCTTCAACATAAATAGAGAGGATGGCCAAAATCAAATTAGTCATTTCTACATAATCAACCAAGTACACACATATTGAAGCAACAAACATGATGATTTTTGCCCAAGAGATAAAAAGAATATGTACTTGTAACAATTCATGTATTGCACATTACAAGTAAGAAATTCCTTACCTGAAATTTTCAAAATTTTTTGCTGAAAAACAGAGTTGAGACCAGATTCAATATCTGCAGAAATAACAGAGGCCAACGTTTGGTCAGCTAGTGCAACAAACTCGAGCACGGATGCAGCTTTTTCTTGTAAACTGGGTGAAGAGGACTTCAGAATCTCAACAAGACGTGAAATGAAACCAGATTCCAGTATAGCATTCCTGAATACCCAAATAGTAAAAAATCAATGTCAACAAAAACTTTGGAGAGAATTTATGGCTTCTTGCTTAAATACATAACACAAAGATCAATCTAGGAACTCTGTATAATTAAACTTCAATAAAACCACGCAAGTCTGGTTTAGATCCTTTTGGTCAACCTCAAGTTTGTTTCTGATATGGCTTGTTCTGTGCTTCTTAACCCCGCTGAAACTTCACTTTTCGTTCTATCAAACATCTTCTCAGATCCATTAACTGGTCCGTCATAAAACTGAAAAGAATCAATGTGCTTGATATTTGGTAATCAACCAGACAAAAATCAGCTAAAAATCTGCAGCAAGATATGTAATACAAACCTTCAATTGCATCTCTTTACTGGGGTCTAGTATCCGAGCAACTATGTTCAGAGCCTGTAGAAGCAAATTATCAACCTCAAAACATTGACGTAACCATTTTAACAAAAACCAGGGCCTTGCCAGAATGAACTAAAACAAGAAATACATATACCTTCTCCACAACAGGTCCAGCTATTTCTGAGCGCTTTAAAATACTGACTAAAGGATGTAAAGCACCCTCAGCTTCAATCACCCGGCAAACAACATTGCTGCATCAAGAAATCATTATGCATCGGTTCAGTTTACCGATTATGATTACACAGTAAAGTGATAAACCTAAAACTATTTTAGCAATTCATCTTATTATAACAACCAAGTCTTATCTTAGCAATTCACATTAAGATTTCCTCAATCTCTTGCTCCACTTATATCCTATATTGTCTAACTTCACAAAGTTAACAATGGTACTATCTTTCTTCTTCCATCTGAGAACTTCATACACATTCAAATCTAATATTCAACTTCACCTTCTCTCAGTCAAATGAGAGAATTTCTTGGTTTACAATGATAGAGAGGCTTAGAGATTGTGAGATAATATAACTGTCAGATAAGTATTTTTCCTTTATATCAAGAAAATGCATTATTTTGTCAAATTTTTGCAACTACAGAAGTAGGTACTGAAGTTTCATTATAATAGGTTACCTGGCAGACAGCCTTTCCAAAGCTTGTATCACAGCAAACTGGACCTCGTTATGATCACAATACAAAAGACGAACTAAATCTTTAATTGCTCCAGCCTCCTTAAATGCAATGCGCATGTGTTCGTTGATACATGCACCAGCAATTGACTCTGCAGACCTTACAATGGCAGACTTATCTTCAAGTTCTAATATCAGGACCAAACGAGCAACACCATCCCTCCACGGCAAAAGTGTAAGCAGTTGATCATTTGAGGATTCAGACACCGTCTTCTCTTCCATTTCTATAGCCCCAATACGAGCAAGGAATTGCTGTTGCGTCCGTCCAATGATTGCATTGGCTTTTGCTTCGTCTATGTTAGCATTCTTGTCATCAATATTTAATCCAAGAAGTAATTCTGATGCACCATATTTGGAATTTTTTCCAGGAGTCTTTTCAATTTCTGTTCCATCTGGTAATGTGGGCCACACATGTAAACGTGGGGTGAATGACTTATATGCTGCAGCACCAATTAATGGCACAGGAACCAATCCTTCTTCAATAACAAGAATTCTATAATAATCATCACTCTTAACAAGTTCAAGCAATGCATTTCTTGCTTCCTTTTTAATAACTTTAGAACCTTCTGAATTGGATATTAAGAACTTTACCTGAAAGAAATCAGAGAAAATCATATTTAGGAACCGATAGAACCCATGAAAATTAAATTAACAACAAACTTTACAAAATGTCATTCCTAGTTTTATTTTTTTTTTTATTTCCATTCAGTTTTAATTGTGAGGGCGACTAAAGGGGAGCATGAACATAAGTTAAGTGTGGTAGAGATGAAGATGTTGAGATGGATGAGTGGCCACACGAGATTGGATAAAATAAGAAATGAGGATATAAGAGAGAGGATTGGAGTAGCACCTATTATTGAAAAGGTGGTGGAATCGCGTCTTAGGTGGTTTGGACATGTGGGAAGAAAGCCGATAGATTATCCAGTTAGGAGGATGGATTTAATGGAAAATGGACAAGGAGTGAGAGGGAGAGGAAGACCTATGAAGACCATCCATGAGGTGGTCAAACAAGACCTAAACGTCAACTATCTATCTGTAGACATGATACATGATAGAGCTCAATGGCGTCGTTAGATCCATGTAGCCGACCCCACCTAGTGGGACAAGGCTTTGTTGTTTTTGTTGTTGTTCAGTTTTAATTGTGAAGAACAAAAATCAGGGGTTCTGTACAAATTTCAGGATTATGGAAATGGGAAAAAGGTATAGCTAATTGAACAGTAAAGAATTTTTTGATAAAAGAAATTGAACAGCGAAATTTGGAGTATGAAATTCGTAGGACTAAACACTGCCCCAATATTAGTCAACAACTCACAAGATAGGCTCCACTGCGATTAAAGGATTGTAGATCTAACCCACCCTAAAGCTAGCTCACAAGGGAAGGTTGCCCAAATTATTATGAAAGCTATGTTGGATGTATTCTTAGGGAATGTGGAAGTTAACATCAACCACAATATAAAATTATATGGAGATAAGGAATAACCTAGGCTTAACTTATTCCATAAACCAAGATTCAGGTTCACCATTGGTAATCACTGCAAAAGTGGGAGAGTACGACCACCCTGGAATCAAATTTCTCCACCTAGCTCAAACCCTCTCCTATAAAAGGCCGAGTTAATATGAACATAATCAAGTTTAAATTTTAACTTTAAGAGTTTAAGCCAATACTGTATTTCCGACATTTTGCATCATCCACAACTTCATTAACAACAAAAGTGCCATAATTTGAAACTAGGAATAAGCAAACATCAACTCTTGGGAAAAAACCTACAGGAGTTGTTTATAGCATAGCTGGCAGAATTCATATCAACTGGAGTGCATAAATGGCTAAAGTCAGCATGTAAAACCAGATTGCCATGTAATGTGTAATTGTGTATATATTAATAGAAAAGTAACAGTCTTTCAAAAAAACCCAAAGGAAGTCTCACCAATTTTGGTATAACACCTGCTTCAACCATTGCATCATGGTTATTACGGTTCAATGCTAAATTTGCCAAAATGCCTCCAGCAGCTTCTTTTACTTTCATATCCTCATCATCAAGGTATTTAATACATAAGGGTAGAATGTCACTCTTTGCCAGTCTCATGCAGAGCTTCTCATCAACAGATAAATTCCAGAGTGTACCCATACTCTGCTCCTTCACCTACCAAAAATGAATCCAAAAGCTTCTCAATTTTGTACACCAATGAAATACGTGTGCACAAATGAAATTTACAGTATAAGAAGTGATATACCTCAGTGGCCAAGGACGATTGCCTCAACAATCGATTTATCTCTTCTATTGCTCCACTATCTGCTACAGAGTTCCTATATAGGTTGACTGAAGATATTGATCGCAAAAGACCTGCGGCTGCCTCGCATGTTGCACTAGACTCCGATCTAAGGAGGTTCGCAATAAGATTAATACAACCAGGAAATTGCATTATGGTGTCAATACACTTCTTTCCACCAAGTGAATATTTCCAGAGAGCAATTATAGCTTGCTCTCTATCCAGAGGATCATAATCTAAGCCCAACATACGAACAAATAAGGCCACATAACCATCACCAAGGCCAGAAGACGTGCTCTCGACTGCATCAATACCCTGAAACAACATTCAAGCATTCATTATCGCTGAAATGTTAACTATAAGATTCGAACAATTTTGGAGAAGAAAAATGTTCAGGGTTCTGTAAAGCTTTGTATTTCCTGCTTGCGTTGCGTTTCTTAGGTGTATTGCAGACTGCAGAGACATGAAACTTGTTTTATTTATTTAAAGAAAGAGCTCAACATAGCAATTTGGAGCATAGTTCAGGCCAAAGGAAAAGAAAAATAAAACAGGCTAAACCCGACAAATACAAACACCCTATTTCAGCCAACACAATAAAGGTTTTCAAATTCACTGTGATCAAATCTTTGTGTTCTTAGGAGTGTTACAGTTTCATATTTCAGATGCGCATAGAGATTGAACTACATTTTTTTCTCAAGAATATTTTCTGGATTTCCCTTTTTTTTAATCTTTTTGTAAAAGAAAAACATTAAGACAAGTAAAAGATAATAATACAATTATGTATATAAATTTCTCCTTCTAGCTAAAGCTAACTGATGGAAAGAAGAAATTTTATCCTATTATATTATAATCTCGTTGTTTCTCAACAAATTTCATGTTCTCTTTTTTTGTGCACAGTCCGAAAATCCAATGACTAATCCCTCGGATAGTGCAGATGCAGAGTCAAAGTGGGCGACCCTCCCAAGTAAGCAAGCTCCATTCCCATCTTTGCTAACTTACGTTGGTACAAATTTCATGTTCTAGTAAAAGTAAGTATTATACAAAAGGAATTGCAGTCTGTATTGAACTCATATGATGCACACACACACTATCAAGATTTTATTATTTGAAAAATCAAAATCCCTAAATTTTGAATGGTATCACCAACTAGCAAAGCATATCGGCAAATAATAATAATATGCTCAAACAAGTAAAACAAATTGTTCCAATAGACATATATAAGAAATTTGAAGCAAATAAAGAAGAGAGAGAGAGAGAGAGAGAGAGAGTGAATTTGAAGATACTGAAGTGGATGAAGAGGTTGCATCAGGACCGTTAGTAGAACTGAGCCTGGGAAGGAGGAGAGAGAGTTTGGGTTTTGAAAAGATTGAGAGTCTTGTTGCGTTGTTTGGATGAAGAAGAAGGTGCTGTGAATGTGGTGAAGAAGAAGAAGAAGGGAAGAAAGCAGAGAGCTTAGAGGGCGTGAGAAGAGTGAATGCCGCCGGAAACATGTGTTACTCTTTCTGGGTTTTAATTTGGAGAAGCACACACCAAATTCTATTGATAACAATTAGCGCTCTTCACTTCTTCCAGCCTTTCACTCTCACTTCATCCAAAACGGAAACGATATGGCCCTTCAATTTTTACTTTTCTCAATTTGACCCCCCAAATTCTTGTTACGTCACTCTGGCCCTCCAATTATTTTCTGTTAGTAGTGTGCATGTGTTTGATATATTCATCGGTATCCATACTTAATTGCAACTGATTTCTAAAAGTCATTACTCAATTTCAGCGTTCCACTAATCACTCCATTATATAACTATTTGTGAGGAGGAAAATTATTCGGTACAGGTCTAAATTCATATCGATATAAAAGATTCTCTTATAGTACAGATTTTACATCTTATATCTCAAAAAAATTAAAGTAATATACAGATATTGTGGACCCACACATTCTTCTAATAAAACTTATATTTTTATCATTTACATCTGTACCGTATAAGCTACCATCACATAATGCATATTGAACTCCAACTAATTAAGGATAACAATAATGGGATAAATAACATGAAAAGTGGGTAATTAACAGAGTTTTGCATGGGAAAAAAGTTATAGCTAAGGAAACAGTAGTGAGAAAAGAATTTTATCATTATCACTGATTTAACACAAATAATTTAACAAACAATAATTTAATTTCTGGTCAAATAAGGGCATGTATCTGATATAGCTAATTAGCTATGCAACTAAAGTTGAGCATTCCAAATGATTAAGCAAAACTTTGCAGACGTTCATGTTAGTATAGTGGCATATCATGTCACTTGTAGAATTTTACATATTGACAAATGTTTGAAAAAGTAGTTTTTTGTTTTTGGTGGTCATTGAGGGATCATGCTTCCTTGTTTGGCCTTAAGGACAAGCTCCTCGGTTGTGGTTCCAATTATCTCATTAGCCCTTTTCAGCCCAACACATATATACCGACCAATGGCATCCTAAATTTCAATAAATAAAAATAATTATAATCAATCAAATACATATGTGCATTTACAAATGAAATGAGTTTAGGAGGGAATGTATCTGACCTGGGTAACAATGCCTAGCTTTTCTAATTTTTGAATTGCATCATCCACATCAAAGTTACATGTTTCCCCAAACTCTTCCCGAATCAATTCCTCACACCAATGATCAAGACCCTGATTCAATTTACCATTTATAAGTAACACTACCAATAATAATGTTTTTAAATATTCAAAACCAAAATAAAACACACAAAATTCCTCAATTAATAATATACCTGTCTTGAAGCTTTTCCTTGTTCCATAAGAATAAAGAATGAAATTATTACCTCTTTAACCTGCAAATAAATATTTTTATTATTATTTGTGAGTAATAATGAGTGTAGGCTTAATTAATTTGACTTACTTCTTGTTGAATTACATCGTCACATAAATGGAGAAGTGTAGCCTTGCCACTATCAAGTTGTTTGTCATACATTGACTTTGTAATCAAATTTTGGTACACAACCAAATTTTGTTGGAACCTATTTAATTTCAAGTAAATGTTCTTATCAAACACATACATGTACTATTCCAATTTATGAAATTAATTAATTAAATAAAGAAGAAAGGGGTTAAGAATGAAGATAGTTACGTGAAATATGTCTTAGCACAATAACCAATTACTGTGGAGAGAACAGCTCCAAGGACTCGCCAATCAGTTGTGGTCATTTCAAGTGAACTAAATACAGTAACCTAATCAAACGAATCATAAATAATCCAACAAATTAAAAACATAATAAAAACAATAATAAAATAGTATTAGAAGTGAAGAACTAACTAACCAGACCAACAACAGCAGACATAAGAAACTTGACCCAATCCATTGGTGTCAAACCTGGATTCTTTTTTTCTGGCTATCAAATACAAAAGTTTTTAGGAAAAGATACATGCAATAATTGAAATGCTTTAATTTTTGAAACCATCATATATAAGAAGGTAACAACTCACAAGAACTAATTCCATATCAGCCATTGGAATGCTTCTAAAATGCTTTACAAATATTCCTCGTTCTCTATGCGACCTTGAACTCGCTTGCCTTAATAAACAATTATATATTATAAATATATAATTATAAATGTTTTTTACATGTAATTATATATGTTAAATTAAATATAATAATTTTAAATTATGATAATTAATATATACCTGTACACAACAATTATTCTTTCGAATGTAGGTTCTTGGATTTTGGTCTTGTTTACCAAATTGCGAAAACTGTAAATTGCAAATGTCATACATTAATAAGAAGAACATGATATTATTACAAATATATAAAAAGAGATAATAATAATAATAATAATAATAATAATAATAATAATAATAATAATAATAATAATATATAGAGGGATAGGTAGCAATGCAAGACCTTAATGGCATGTTTTCAAGACGTATTCTTTCATATACATCTTCTTGATATTCTTCTGAATCCGAGTCGTCATTATTCTTTTCAACTTTCTTAATATGTTTTTTACACCTTCTCAATAATATCTTATCCAACCTGCATGCACCATATATAAAATACCAAAACTTAAAATTGTACAAATAACTTCTATAAATATAAAATATATATTAAAAATAAGTTCAACAATACTTATATTTATATAACGACTAATTTTAGTATTAATAGTATTTTTGAAATAGTTTTATTAATCATTTTCAAAAGGACATGTTAGATTTGCTTCCAAGAGTTCTTTTCAAAATTATGGTAAATTTTACAGAAAAAATATTTAAAAGACACTAGAAATCAGTTTTTTTTTTTTTTGTCATTCACTAGAAATCAGTTTAAAATAGTTAAAAAAAATTACACTATTTTACATTATTTAATTATTACTAAAATAATTAGATGTGTAATAAATGTAAATAAAATAAATTTGAATTATTATGTCTCTACTATTACTGTAAATTTAACATAATAAAAAGTTTGATAAAATGATGCATATTTGATGAAATTGAATGATATAGTATAGTAATAGTAATCAAAGTGATAGATAGTTGCTTTTGCTTACCTGGTTATTCTCAATAAATAGGCCCAAAATCTAGCAATGAGCATATCCACTTTCTCCATTACAAAGAAATCAATTGTGTGATCGATTCCAATTCCACGTCGAAAGATAATATACTAAAATAAGTAGCAAGTGTTAATTATAATTCATAAAAAATATGTATATATGATGTATAAATAATTATATTTAAAATCATACCTTATCAGAAAAATCTGGAAGGTTGTCGCGAGGACGTTTTCCGAAATATTTTTTTAGAAGTGTCTTATCAAGCTACACTCAATGAATAGAAACACAAATAAAAAATAATTAATATTGCAAAATATATATTATGACTTAGAGAAGATCAGAAAAATCATAAGAATAATTGCAAACCTTAGATTCATCAACGGTAATGGGAAGATTTAAAAGATATTGGCCTGAAAGAGCTACCTCAATCTCTTCATCTGTCGCAATCTTGAAGTTGCTCTTTTCCATCACCTATATTATATTTAGTTATAGTTTGACAATAATAATTTTTTAATTTATAAATTATTATTAAATTAAATATACAATATTAAATTTTATAAATATATTTACATAGAATAAAGAATACCTGAAAGAAAAATGACAAAAAATTTTGTTCAAGATCATCAATTTCTTCGGCAGATAATTTTTGTTGCTCTAATTTGGATGCCCCATATACAGGATCAAAAAGAGCATACAGTTGCTGTAAGTCCAAAAACAAAGTCAGCCCTAATTAAAAGTTTTATTTTATTTGTAATATCCCAAAGAGATAATGTGTATACCATCATATCTTCAAACTGCAGAAAATACCATGCTCGAATTGTATACTCTATTCTCCTACACAGCTTCAGAAATTCAGCTCGGTCTGAACTATGTTCTGCCCACATTGTCACCAAGTAGTTCTTAATATATATGTTATAATATTAACAAAAATCTATTTCTACATCAAAATTCAGCCATTCACCCAGTCACCAAGTATTTATAATTAACTTAGATGTATTTGGATAGTTTTTATTATTATTATTATTTGATTTGATAGTTGTTTGGATAGTTTATTATATGTGTAGCTAGTGTGTTAGCAATTGAAATTAGCACTTAACACTATTCGGATTGTTTTAGGAACTGAGAATCTGATAAATACAACTATGCTGAAAGTTATAGTAAAATTTTAAATTAGACTCCAATAATTATTTTTATCAGACAAAAATAATTTTATGAGAACAAGTGATTTTGGCCAGTTAAGTTCAACTAAGTCATTTATTTCTATGTTAAATAAAAGATTATTTCGATGTCAAATAAAACTTTATTTATGTGTAATTTTTTATATTATTTAATATCGAAATAATATTCAATTTAGCATAGAAATAAATTACTTGATTAGCCAAAACCATTTGTTCAAATAACATTATTTTTTATATTTAAAATTTTCAAACAATCTAATTTTTCAATCCTACTATACTTCCAATTTTATTTTTTTAACTTAAGTGTTAAAAGACTAATTGTTTTATCCAAAATTATTGTTATTAACTAGAATGGAGAAGCAAAAAGATAATTGATGATGATTGTTGAGAGAAATGAAAAACTTACTAATAAGATTGGCCAATGTCAATATAAGTCTAGGTTTAAGAATAGGAATCACAGATTCACGCTCTAATCTTATCACTTCCTTATTGTTCCTTTGCTGACCCATCTATGATCTATCCCTCCCTTATTAATTACCTTCCAAACCAAAACCTCTCTTCTTCTTCTTCTCTTTTTAACACTCTTGCTTAGTAACTTTCATGCTCTGCAAAGCTAGATAGAAAGAAAGAAAGAAAGAAAGAAAATGTTTGTGTTTGATGCATAGATTTCTACGGAAGAGAGATTCTCATACATGGTCATTATTTATTCTGTACAACACATGTGCCGGAAGAAAATTTCTACTAACTATATCTATACCACATAAAATTACACTTTGAACAATTCAAAATTATTCCTTTCTTTCTTTTCAAAAATAATTATTCAAATAGCTTCAAGAATTTTGTTTTGTGAAGGATATTGTTTGATTAATTTTTAAAATTTTTTTTTTTGATACAGGGATAAATTAAAGAAGGGTAACAGCGAAAACAACGTATACTAAAATCAGCCATCGGTGTATAATACACACTGAAATACAAAATACACATTTAAAATGAATTAAACTATAGATATATTTTATATTTCAATAGGTATTATATACATGGTGAGTGGTGACTTATTTTAACCCTAGTGAAAAATATAAACATTAATTTGGTTTAATTTAATTTACATAAACAACCCTTGACCCTGAATAACGACATCCAAATTAGAGAGCTTATTTCGGCACATATTTTGGTTACCCAATCACACAGTATGATCCAAAACTAAATTGAAACTCTATTGATGCAAAAACAAAGAATAATTAAACCAAAAATCAGAAAAGATCGTTTGCTATTATAGTTTGGTGTTGCAGAGAATCAAAAAGAAGGAAGGATAGAATAATTAAAAGAAGAAAGAAAGAAAGATGATTTATGCAATAAAGGTGGCGATTGCAGATGCATTGGTGACATTTATGTGGGTTTTCATATCAGCGACGTTTGGGTTGATTACAAATTATATAACAAAATTGGTAGATCTTGAGCACCTATCACATGCATATGGTGGTGGTGTTGATTACAGTTCAATAATGGCAACCACTTTAGTGTTCTTCATATTTTTTTGTATATTCAATACACTTTGCAATGCCTTTGGAGGTGCGAGTTTCAACCCCACTGGTAATGCTTCCTTCTATGCTGCTGGTTCTGGCTCTGATTCCCTTTTCTCTATGGCTCTTCGTTTTCCAGCTCAGGTTTGTATCACTAATTTCTTCTCTATGATTTTACTTATAAGATCATATATTACGTTTGAGATAACATCTTCAATACTTTATTTTAGTTTATAAGAGTATCAATTTAGAATTTTAGATCCTACTCATTACCATTTATTAAGTTAAATTAATCGTATTTGATCAGTTCTATAAATAACATACTTTAATTGATATTTTTTTAAAGTGATACCATCATTCTTTTTAAATGCAAAATTCAATATCAAATTATTGGTTAAGTTATTATTTCAAAAACAACAATACTAGATAATCAATAAAAATTCAGCCAATATCAACCGTTAAAAAATGATGAAATACGGTATGCCATATTTTCTACGACATACCGAATAATTTTTCAATAAGATATCTTATGCAAGTTGCTTTTAGAGTAAATACTTTTTTTTTTAGATCTTATTGTTTTATTAAAAAATTCTTTATCGATCCTTAACAATGCAAATAAGTTGTTTAAGTTCACCCTATTAGAACTCAATTATTTTGCTAGAATGATTGGGAATGAATTAGAAATTTTGGAATTGTAAGTAGAATGCCATTTAATAAATGATCACGAATATAAACAGCATTTATTCGTTAAAATGTGTATAATTTTGTAGGTAACATGCATATATACTTTTAAATTGAGAGATAGATTGATTAATTTGTTGATAAGTTGGAATGAAGATAAAAATATTTCCTTTTTTATATCTAGGAACCGGTTTCTCTCACAATTTAAAAGGTTATAAGTAATGAGAATTTGAAGTTTTACTGCTTTTAAAGTTAATTATGCATGATATATATATGTGTGAATGTAGGCACTAGGTGCAGTTGCTGGTGCTGTGGCAATCATGGAAGTAATTCCATTGAAATACAAGCACATGATTGGTGGGCCAACTTTGAAAGTAGACTTAAAAACAGGAGCTATTGTTGAAGGGGTTTTGACATTTGTGATTAGCTTCATAGTTCTCTTCATCTCACTCAGAGGCCCTCGAAGTTCATCGATGAAGACTTTGTTGATCGCCATCTCAGTTGTCACTTTAGTCAATATAGGATCTGTTTACACAGGCCCCGCCATGAATCCTGCCATTGTAAGTAAATATTTGTTATAATACTCGTATGAATATTTCTTCTATCGGAAAATGACAATTAAAAATTGTTAAAAAATTAGAGTTAAATTCTTATATTGAAATTGACAAAAGTATATGCTATATAAATTTCTTAGTTTTTTTTGTTAGGTGATTCATTATTCTAATAGGATTTAATGTAGTACATTTTTATTAATGCCAAAAGACGTAACTAATATAATTGAAATATAAAAGACTATTTTAATGCTCATTATTAGTCTTATAACTATTTTACGTTTTAACCCTGTGTATTTTCATTCAACAATATTAGATGATCAATACAAATTCAGTTAATATTAGTCAATAATTTAAATTTAATATTTTATTTTTTTAAGTTTTAGATATTTTATTTTAGGTGATTAAAAACTTAATAAAAAAATCATAAATATTTCACTGATTTTCATTGTGTACGTTTTATAAATAATATTTATGAATGTTCTATTTTTATTGGCTGATCTTTTGTTAAAAAAATATTGATTACCTGTATTTTTTCATTTTCATATTATGCATATCCATTAGGTGCCTAAGAAAGTTAAGAGCGCATTAATTTTTGAATGTTGAATTTGCAGGCCTTTGGTTGGGCATACTTAGAGAATTCACACAACACATGGGACCAATTTTATGTTTATTGGATTTGCCCTTTCATTGGTTCAATATTGGCTGCTTGGTTATTTCGTATTGTGTTTCCACCCATCAAAGTAGTAAAACAGAAGAAAGCTTGAACAATGTTAGTACATTTTATTCTTCTGTAGCTCCTACATCCCTTGCTAGTGTAATTTTAGGACACCAGTTTTTCTTTTTTTTCTTTTTAAACAAAAAAATGTTATGTGTATATTATTCTGCTTTTCCTTGCTTAATTAGTTGTTCCTCATTTATTGAGAATATATTTGAATTTTTTTAATAAATAAATAAACTAAGTTTATAAATTAATTCAAATGAGACCATTAGACCCACGTGTTAGTGATAGAGTTAGTTTGTGAGTATGCCTTGCTCTGAGTCTGTTAGAGTAGTAACCGAATTAGTTAGGTGTTCATTTAAGTCAACTCACTGGTGCAGTTGAGATTAACTGTAGTTAACAAACTGTATATAAACTAGCTCTTTGTAAAATTCACAATTGAGACTATTCTACTAGTTTCATGTTCTGAATCTAAAAACTCACCCTGCAAATCTCTGCTTTCAATTTTGCTACCACATTGCAGATTGAACAAGAACAAAGTATGAAAAGTGATTAATTAGTAAGCATGCATAGGATTTATGAATGAGTTACCCTAAGTGGACAAAAAAAATAAGTAATCATCAAATTAATTATAATAGTTATTAAAATATAAAAATATATATTGAAAAATAATTTAAAAGAAAGTTTAGGGAATCAATATTTTTTTAAACAATAACTAGCTAACAACATATTGAGAATGTTATAAATAAGTGATCATCTAAACAAAAATAAGTGATCATTCAAAATAAAGTAAATGATCATCTAAACGAAACAAGTGATCATCTAAAATGAAGCAAATGATCATCAAAATTGAAACAAGTGATCATTCAAAAGAAATATGATTCAAATTATAAAAGATAGTAAAAGTTGATTTAATAATAGAGAACAAAAGAAACACGAACAATGGAAGAATAAGACAAATGCGAAGAAATAACGACAATACTGACAATGACATAGGGGTTGCCAGGAAAATCACCGCAGTGGTTGCGGGTAGAAAAAGGAGAGTTGTTGGTGCCGTCAACAAAGACAGCTTTGGAGGAATAGAAGTTGATACTGGTTTTCTCTATGAAAGGGATAAATGACAGAGATGAAGAAGGACTGTGTGTATGTGTTCCGTAGAATATCTAAGGGTGAATGAAAGGGAAAAGAAAATAGAGAGTGATTATGTTGTGGTGAAAGAACAATAAAAAAATATACAAAAAAAAAAAAAATTGGAAATTTTGAAATTGCTTTGTCTTGGAAGTTTGGAATTATGTTATGCAATTTTGGTTTAATCAAGGGAGAGAGAAAAAAAGGTTAGAATTTTATTGATCATTATTGTTCAAAAATTTATTGGCAACTTAGTATATCTGATAATTTAAATAATATATTATATAAATATTTATTGATGAAATTGGTGATTAAAATTTGTGTGAAACAAATTTTTTTTTTTAATAGTGTAATGGCAATATATAAACTTATTAGGTTAATTCTAAGTTTCGGAAAAGAAAAAGTTGTGCGTGCCCTAGAAATTAAAATTAATTATTAAATTAGTTAGAATATTTTTGTGTATATTTATATATAATAATTTATATATTTTTTAACTCAATAATTAACTATTTGAATAATTAATTAAAAATTATTTTAAATATTAGAGATAAAATTAAATGATTTGAATGTATTTACATTTTGTTTTTTAACCTAAAAAAAATAAAAACTAAAAAGTATATTTTAAAAATCAATTGAAAAAATAAAAATGAAAAATGATAAATATGCTCCTAACTTTTTTAAAATTTTATAAATGCATTCCTAATGTTTGTAAAATACATAATAACTTTCGATCTTCGAATAAACGAGATAAAAATATTTCTTTGAAAATTTAACTTACCGTATCATAAAAAAATAGAGAAAAGGTAAAGAGAATGAGAACGTAAAAAGAGAGAATATATGAGCTTAAAGGGGAAGAAAAATAACCAAGTATTAAGATTTGGCGAGTCAAACTTACGAAAACATATCGTTGTACCATTTATTAAAAAGTCAAGGAACTATTATGTATTTCAGAAACGTTAGAGATATCATTTTAAAAAGTAAGGGACATATACGTTATTTTTCCTAAAAAATAAGTAACTGACACGCTAACACTGCTGAGTGCTCAGTAGGGAGTGCCAGCTAGGCGAGCACCACCATCCACATCCTCTTCATCATCCTCATCCTCACTCACACGAAGTCGCGAATCTCTGGAAAGAAAAAAAGTTCTCGTTGCCAAAACGACGTCGTTTAACGGTTCCTTCCCTCATCTCTTTCATTCCCGCTACGCCAACAGACCTGGGGTCACAGCATTTGAACTCTCCCTCCTCCGCCTCCTCCGTCGCCGTTTCCTGCAACGGCAAGATCCGCCACAGGTCGCCATCCTCCACTGAGCTCCTCGACGGCCATACTGCCACCTCGCCGTCGTCCTCCTCCGTGGAGCTGCCAGAACTCGGATTTGGAAGAATGCTGAAGCGGTTGCCGCACGAATCGTCCTCCGACAAGATTTACCAGCTCCGCGGGGCGCTGATGATGGTGGCGGTTCCTTTGGTACTCGTCACCATTATGCTTTACGTCATGCCTTCCATTTCCTCCAATGAGTCCATCGAAGACTACACCCTCACGCACCGCAAGATTTCGCCCGATAACAGAGCCTCTAGCTCTTACGCCGTCGTCTTCGATGCTGGCAGCTCCGGCAGCCGCGTTCACGTCTTCCACTTCGACCGCAATCTCGACCTTGTTCACATTGGCAAAGATCTCGAGCTATTCGTTCAGGTTGGTGTATTGTTGCGATTTATTTACATTTTGCTTCACTAGTTCATAGTAAAATTTGTGTGGTATAAGCAATAAGATATAAAACTTACAATTTATTCTTATTTAGAGTAAAGAGAATGTAATGAAGGTGGAGAGGTTCAAGCAGAGTTTGAGAAAAATCGAAATGGATTCTGAATTGAGTGATGAATCTCAAATGATTTAGTGTGGACTAAACTGTATATATACAAGTCTGGAAGGCCTTAACTCATGATAGTTAACTTTATGTCTAACAACTATTAACTATGGTTCTAACTCACTAGCAATGGATAACTAACTAACTAACTAACTAATCTGTTAAGTTTCATCAACTAACTGGAAACTTGGTGTGCGAGCAGACTGCAGTGCCAACTAACATCACTCCAGGGGAAAGGCATTTTAGTTGGCCTGATCAGTGAATCTTATACTGAAGATTGAGAAAGCTTTCTTGATCAAAGATATTTATTTATTTATTTTGTTGATAAAATGAGAGATATTATTAGCAATGAAGGGGGTTATTATATTTTGTCATGGAAGCTTTGGGGTGATAGAGAAAATTGCTATGAAGTAATTAAAGCTCTTTGTTCATTGGAGCTTGATTAGATCGTAAGAAATCTAAGGAAGATGAAATTGCCACGACGAAATCAATCAAATGATTCGAAGCTATAGAGATAGCAGTTAAACTCAGATTTCCAAATCAGGGGTCTTCTCAGGTTTACGCTTACTTTTAATAAGCCTCATCCTCATTTGTCCAAGATAAAGTCACATGTGCTGCTCCTTTTTCAGCTTTCATATCAGGAAATGCAACCAAACATGCACTGTCAAACAGATAAAATCCAGTGAAGGATAAATCTATGACGTACAAGAAATTACATCACTGCAGTGGCTAACATGGATGGCAGGTGGTCTACAAGGAAACCATAATTTTCATCTCAAGTGATTGTGGATTCAAAATTAGATCCACACAGAATACATATCAGTGGGAATTTCTCATACCAAATGAATTAAAATTTAAATTGTGTATAGTATTTCTCTTAAAGTGTTTAAATTCAATCCACTTACTCTTTTGTTTTTCCCCTCTAACGCCTGCTACGTTTCTTTTTATTCCTTTCTGATGCTGTAGATTAAACCAGGTTTGAGTGCATATGCACAAAATCCACAACAGGCAGCGGAGTCCCTGATTACACTTCTGGACAAAGCTGAAAGTGTTGTTCCTCGGGAGTTTCGCCCCAACACACCTGTTAGAGTAGGGGTATGTATGTATATGTGACATGTATATGATCTTTCTCCTCTTTTCTTTCTTTTTACATGCTAGCTGTTGAATGGAGATTGAATGTGTATCCTGATGTAGGCAACTGCAGGATTGAGAGCTTTGGAAGGGGATACTTCTGATAGGATCTTGGAAGCGGTAGATATTTCTTTTGTCCACTTGGATTCCACCCCCTCCCCCCTTCTGTTTTTTTTGGTTGACTGTTGTTTCTAAA
>JASCZI010151115.1:74961-91056 GCA_036250425.1 Stylosanthes scabra | reverse complement strand
TATATTTATATATATATATATATATATATATATATATATATATATATATATATATATATATATATATTTATTAATTTAAGAGTTATATTAAATATAACATAAAAATTCAAATTAGGTTCAAGTATAGAATATATATTGAAATGTATAATAAAAATTGAAAATGACTTAAGTGAAACAAATATTTAATAACTAATTTCGTAGCTGAATTTTAATATATAAATAAATTTTTGTTAATTTAATTAGCAATGTTTTGGGTGTAGCTAAGATTTTTTATTCTTTTATTATATACTGGAGGAAGGATTTTAAAGGGTTTAGGTTATTTGAATAATGATTATTGATGATTTTCCTTTATTATTGCAGGAGGAATGGGTTGTGTCCAGGGTTTTCCATAAGAACACAGCAGAAAAATTGATTCCAACTATTCCATCAGAACTCTTTAGGATAATGAAGAACGTGAACTCAATTGGGGATGATGATATTGTAGATTTTTCTTCTCTCCCACCTCTCATGGATCCTTCTAATAATTATGATGATGATCAACACACCAACACCAACAACAACAACAATTATATCAACAATTTGTTGGCGTCAACATCATCATCAGATTATAATTGTCTTCTTCATCAGCAAAACAAGAAGGAAGATAATGATGATGATAATAATCTTCTACTAATAAGAGCAAAGAAAGATATGATGGGAATAAGGAATAATAATAATAGTAGAGGATTATTACTGTATGATCCTCCATCATCATCATCATCTGAAGTAGTTGCTCCTCCTCTCTCTGACTTGGAATTATGCCTCTGGGATGATATATAACTACTATACTAATTACTAAGATTATTATTTCCTTATGATTATCATGACAAGACACAAACATTTCTGATTTTCATTGTAATTTAGGGTTTGACTGTTACATTTACATTTCCTATACCTTCTGATTTTTATTAGGAATATAGTTAATTAATTAAACGTTGTTTCCATACATGATATGGAGTTCATGGATGGATATGTGAGTTAGGATTTTCCCATAGAAGATAGCTAATTAATGTGTCACTCTTGTATATGTACATAATTATTCTTTTGATATGTATCTAAGTGTGTTTTTGTTTTATTCTTTTCTTTTCTTTTTTTAATAACTTTTTGCTCATCGTCATCACTAATGTATGATTCAAACTTTTGCGTGTTGTAAATAAATCTTGTTGAATAATAATAAGGAATATTTCTATCATTTATTTAGGTAGTGTTTGGTATATATAATAAGAATTTAAATTTGGTATATAGTTAGTGTAAAAATGTTTTGCACGTGTATCCAATTACATAATGTCATCTCAGAAAAATAATTATTTTTTATTGACTTCGTATTTGGTCATCTAAAAGAACGAGGTTAAATGTTTTGCACTATCAATGCATCAAAATAATAAATTTACATTCATATAATATATATATTTTCTGGTTTTCTACGGTATTTTCAACCTCGGCAAGTCGAGGATTAATCTGGACACAGATCTAAGCTTCATTTAAGGGTTTGTCGCTGAGTACTGAGTTGCTGCATGCACAAAGAAGAATTCAAATCCCGACAATTATTTAAGAGGAATACTAATCGAAAAAAAAAAAAAAACACATAAAACAATTGTTGACATTCCAAATGATTTTAACCTAAATTTTAGGATTGATTATATGATTTAAATGTTTATGGTTTGTGGACAATTTTTATGGTGTGTGGAATATGCCTATGTATATATATTTGACATGCCACCAAGAAGAGCAGGGAGCATTAATTCGAAAGGAAAATGTGCGTTATTTGTTATATCAACTTTACAATTTAAATGTTGTGGCCAGCTAGCTAGCTAGCTTAGTGCCTCACACCAAGGCATGCCTGTAGTTAATACATCGAAGTTTCAAGTACACTACAAGATACCATTCTATCTCTAATTTCTCACATATTCATTTATTTTGCTTGCTCTTGCATGCTTAAATGCCCTATTAATTGCATCAGTTTATTAAGCTGTAATTTAAGTATACACATAGTCTAGAACATTATTATTTCTCTCAAAGTGGCTATATCTTGGAAGTTACAAAACAATTGGTTTTAGAATACACAAAACACGTCAATTATACCTCATATGAGATTATCTTATATTCCATTAATTGGATTCGAATTTCAACCTACAAAAGAAAAAAAAAAAAAACACATTTTAGAATTTAGATATGTGCTTGTAAGGGAAACTCTTGATTACTAATATTATAACAGTCAACACTTAACCAACATTTTTTCTAATTTTTTTAAACTTTTTTTTTATTCTTTTTCATCATTTTTATCAATTTTAAATGATTAATTTTTTTCTTCGAATAATTAGATTTCATAATTTTGTATGATTACTTATAGTCTTTTTGGATAATTAAATTTTTATTGACTCTTGTTGTTTAATATTGTGTTGGCCTGTTGGGTACCTATACCTAGCACTACTATATAAGAAAGCAACAACTATTTTACAAAGTACTTTAAAGAAAAAAAAAAAAAACTCCCAATTTAATTGCAATATGTACATTTATGTACGTGAGTATTAGCTTTAAAAAACACTTTAGTCCGGTGAAAAAAAAAACAATTTATACACTTTAGTCTCATCAAATTTTAAAACACATAGAACAATATTCAATATTTATATTTATTAGAAAATATAGTCTGTTTTATAAAAATAAAATAAAATAAAATAAAAGGAACTATTTTATATTTTTTTAGGACTATTTTAATATTTTAAAAATTATTTAGAGATTATTTTATTTTTCATCTAATAAAATTTATAAGATAATCTATATTGCCTAATAAAAATAAATTTTAGGAACAATTTTGTGTATTTTAAGACATAACCAAAATGTCCGATTTTAAAAACATCTTACTTGAGTAATTACTCTAAATTAAAAAATAATTAAACTGCTGAATGCAAACAAGTTGATAATAATTTCCCTGAATCCGTGGTGAAGATACATCGGGGGAGAGAGAACTTAAGCTATGGAATATTAATTAAAGGCTCATCGTCATAATAATTTAAGAGAGAGATGAGTCAGTAATAATTAGAAACTTGAGGTTTAAACATCATCAAAATAAAATAAAATAAAAATCAGTAAGTGTATGTTTAATGCGACAAGAACAGCAACAATGGAGGATTTTCTTGACTAGCGTCTGAATCTTGTGCCTAAAGAAACATCAAACATATATAATGGTCACATGCCTACCAACACAGACACTACACTACACACCTTAGCTTCATCACCTTGAGCTGTTTTCTGCTAAACGGTGTGCTTCCTTTCTTTCTTTTTCTATTATTTCTGACATTATTATTTGTATAATAATTAGTTGATTAATTACACTGTTTAATATATATATTATAAATGAATCATGAATGCATGCATGGTTTTCATGTACTTTAATTTTTATTATAAGTCTCTTCTCTGAATTAAAAATAAAATAATATATAATTGCTAATAAACGCATTCAATTATAATTTGGAAATAGATTTTTCTGATTTAATGTAGCTATAAATATATGTTGAAAATATTCTATAAATCAAGTTGAGTTGGCCTAGTGGTTTATTCATTAATCCGTTTAGATAAGTATTAAGAATTTGAATCCAGTCTTGTACATGTAGCAACCAAATTATTAATAACAAACTTTTAAATAAAATTTCGATTCATAAAAGAAAAAAAATGTAGCTATATATGTCACCCACAATTATCTATTCTAGCACTTTGATAATTTGATTACCATATGCTCAATTAATAAGATAGTTACCATATACATTGTCATTGATGAATTAAATATGTGTAATAATGGTACATTTATTTGTGTTAAAAGATTTTATACTCAAAATCCATGTTTTATTACCATTGTCGTGATTATGCAACGTTTTGGTTATGATTTGATAGATAATAGAAATGAATTAAAAATAATAGTAGTTGATTTGAAGTGCACATTTCTTTCCATTGAAAGCAAAGCGTTCATTGTGGTTTTATGCTTGAGCCAGAAACTTAAGATCCTTTTTTTTATACATGTGGTTGTGACTTCTTTGGCTTAATAATTATTCCTTTGTTTCAATGCACTACCAAATGATCCTGCTTTCTTTCTTTAATTTCCTTTTCATTCATGGCTCTAAAAAAGTGCAAAAACCGGAAAGTTTGTGAAAATGAAATGAAGCTTTAGGACCAAAGAGTACAAGTTTTGTATATATTGAATGCAATGATGATAATAAAACCTATTTTTTTAAGTGTAAAAGTAGACCTTAAATTTTAAATATATATAATTAAAAACATGATTATTAATGCCTTTAGTATTTTTACGAAAAATGCTAATGCATTTCGGAGAAATTAATAAGAGGTGCAAAATTTTATAAGTCTTATATTTTTTAAGAATATAAGTGTGAAGTATTTTTATTTTTTGAGCTCATTTTTTAAATTAAATTAGAATCACTCAATTCCTATTCTAATATAATATAACACTCCTTAAAAATAAATTTGATATTAAAAATAAAAGATAAAAATTCCAAACCCAAAAAGTTAAATTTAAGTTATTGATATAAAATATGATAAATAAAAAAGCTAAAATTTATTTAATTAATAAAAAGAAGGACACTAATTTGGAGGACCAAAAGATGAGGTTAATTTTACATGTATATATATTTAGCATTAACTTTTAATTAATCATGTTGTATAAAATTAAATTTACGAGCCTCGTAATTTATAATTTATATTGTTAAAATCTTGGTATCCGTTTTATAAAAGAAAAGAATTTAAAGTATATACTCTATAGTAAAAAAAAAAACCCAAAAAAGAAAGGAATTTAGTATCATTTTAGGTATATGCTTGTTTGTGAATCAGAGAAACCGGATTTGTTGCATGGAAACAAGGTGGGAAGGGTGATGTGTGATGCTCACCAACCAATGAGGAACCTCCATCAAATAACCATGTGTCTTTGTGAAAACGATTTCTCCATCTATCTATCTAATAATTAACCACCTCACCTCATATGTCATATCACATTATTTTTCTTTTAAAATATAAAGTGTCATTATATTTATTAATTTCTTCATGTCCATTTCATTCCATCTAATAGTCATATTAGAGTTGAATCTTCATATTATTTTATTTAATTTTCTTTATAGCTCCCTCTATGTATGTGTATATGTAGGTGTAGCTATTATTAATTTCTTAGCTAATTATTCTAATGTTTTAATTTACCTCTGCAAGTTTTAATTAATATATAATTATTACATATAATTAGCAATAAATATAATACCACTTTGGACGTATTCTAGAATGTCATGTATACAAGAAAATAAAGAAGTAGGTGCCTTTACCTAATTAATAACCATATATGTGGATAGGCGTAGCTTATCATTAATTAGGTATTGGGATAAGATTCTTTAAAAAGAAATGTGATCTTTTTCATTTACTTATTTAATATTTTAATGAAAATAATATATTAGATCCTTGAGTATAATGTACTATGAGACTTTAATCCAAGAACCCCTTTAGGCTTAGTCGTCCTTAAAATAAAATTAAAAAAATTGAATATTTGCATCACTTATTGTTATATTTAATTTCAAATGCATTCATTTTTTTATATTAAAAGACAAACTTCTTACACTTTCTCTAATCTCTATTTGATTTTTACTTTAAATACTAAAAAAAATAAAATATATGAACATAATAATACTTATTTAAAACAAGAGGAGAGAACTCTTGCCGATTGTTGATTTTCAGCATTATATGTAGAATTATGCTAGGTGTACATTAAAATTAATCATTAAATTAGTCATTAGTATATAATATATATTGGAATATAAAATACATAGAATTAAACTGTACTTATATTTTGTATTTTAATGTGGCTGATTTTAGTGTGCAAATAAAATTATTGTTTTATGTAATCCTGGAGAGAATTTACCACAAAACAGAGAGAATTGACTGGATTGACAAAATTACATGCCAAAAAAAGTAGGGTTTAGGGGTTTTGGCAAGTGCTTGGAGCTGGAAAGTCCAATGTCCAACGGATAATTTGAAAACCTTTTTGCTTACAAGTAACTGATTGGAAGGGAATCACCCTACTATGTACAAAGATTTGATTAGCAGAATTAAAAAATTAGTCCGGTGAAATTGGATTATTGAGGCAGTCTTGATTCAGAGATCAGCTAATGCTGTCGATAATCTTATGGCAAAGAAGGGCAGTCTCTTTTTCTAGAGAATTCACTGAATGAATACAACCGTGAAATGATTTATAATTTGTTCCTTTTTCCTTTATGTATCAGAAAATACTATAAAGGGAAATGAAGAAGGGTCAAAAAGTAAGAAAGTCATTATCACAAAGTACACATAACTAACTTAAATATCCGAATGTTCTTGCGAGTTACCAAGTCCGTGAATCTCATCAGAGTTACTCCAATTAATAGCAGAATTACAACAAACACGTGACCTTGGGCTCTTCTGATTTCTGAAATCTTACCTAATGCCAAATTCCCAAAGTCACAGAGATCATAAACAATAGAAGCAGTGTCCCATTCCCGCCTGGAATAATGGATTCCCTACGACAGTAGTTGTGAATATTAGGAATTCCATTCAAAATCTGTTATGTAAAAACAAAGAATTATTACTAGCTAGCTTACTTGGAATAAGCCATAAGCATACCTGATTTTGTTGTTGGATTGGTGTATGTAAGCCATGACAGGTGGAAGAATGCCAAACAGAAAGCAATTCGCATAAACCCCAGCAAAATCAAGAGCTCTAGAGAACGTAGACCGAAAGAATGAAGCTATCACCACTGACAAACCAAGCACCAACACCGTTACATACACTTTAACCGATTCCAACTCAAATCCAACCCTTCCATCACTCCCATTATTTCTTCCCTCCTCATTCCGCCACACTAACTCTACTGTGTCAACAATTTGTTTCGGTAAACTTACAGCATATCCTATCAAGCTAGTTGCCAGAGCAGAGAACGCGAAGCCTCTAACGGCCGTTAAAGCAGACGGATTCACAGAAAGCAACAGCGAAATTGGATCGCTGTTAGTTCCGTCAATCCCTACAAGCCCCAAAACTATTAAGTTCCATGATAACACCATTGCTAAAGGGACAATGCCGCCGATTAGTATCGCTTTTCGAGCCTCCTCCACGGTGTCTCCGGCGATGTTACATATAAAAGGAGTGATTACATGGAATCCTAACGTCAGTACCGCCACCGGTATGATCGGAACTATCGACGAAAACCGCCACGACGACACGAAAAATGAGCTTATTATCTTAGCTCTGGCTACGTACATTCCAACGGCAACCAAGGTAGTTATGGAGAGAAGCATGAGGAAGCAAAGGAGGCGGTTGGCGACGTCGATGGTGTGGAAGGGGAAGAATGCAATCAAGATCCCGACAAAGAGTGGAAAGAGTGAATGAAGAAGCAAAAGATCTTTTAGCATTGGAAGAATAGTAGAAAATATCGATCCAATTCCGGCAACACAGGCTACCAGCAATGAAAAGCTCAAGCTGGCGTAAACGAAAGAAACAAAAGCACCGAAGGTGTTGCCGAGTGAGCGTGTTGCAAGGCCGGTGAAACTAACCTCGTCGAGTCCTTCTTCTTCCATGGCGGCAAAGGTGAGTTCTGCAACGAGAATGATTGAAGAGATGACATAGAGCCAAGAGAGGAGAATAATTATTGTTGAAGGAAATGGGCCCGATTTTATTGTCAATGAAGGAAGGCCCAACATTCCAGGCCCAACAGCAGTGCCCACTATCAAACCAACTGCGCCCCAGAAGCTCTTCTTCTTCTTCTTGTTATTATCATTCCCATCGTTCTTCGAGGTTTCTTGAGTTGCATTTGAGGAACTATATTTTATAAAGGGTGAAAGATTGGAGGGATTACATGTGAAGAAAAGAGGTGGAGTGGTGTTGTTGGAAGAGTCAAGTGTGGGTGGAAGGTGGATTCTGTGGGTGAGGAAACGACAAGTGTTGTTGAGTTTTGGAGAGGTTAATAGTAATGAGGAGTTGTAGTTGAATGGGGAAGAAAGGGGGAGATGAAGAAGGTGTTGCATATTTGCTGTGAATAACGGAAAGATATTTTTGGTTTCTGCAAATCGATTGAAAGAGACACTTGTGAATGAAAAGTGATTCTGTAAATCTTGGAATACACTAACAACTGTAATTAATATTTATTTATTTTTATTTACTTTTTCCCAAGGGAAGTGTGCTAGACCTACTTGCCTACTTCTTCTTATTTTTATTTTATTTTATGTATTTTCTTATGACTTTTCGCTAAGGAGTACTTGAATATTTGTTAAAATGGAAAGTAATTTTTTTGATAGAAAACAATAAAAATTCGAAACATTCAAAAACAATAAATATAATAAATAAATTTATTTTATCTATAAATTTTTCCCTTCAATATTCTTAAGGGTATTTATTATGGAAAACTTTTTTCTTTGGCCTTATGTGCAAACGCCAAATGTGTTTCTGATAATAACCACACACAATTCAACCTAAGGAAAAGAAGCTTACAAATATATATTTTTTAAAAGAAAAATTAAGTTAGTTCTTAATAATTTTTGTTCCTAAAAAATTAGTTTGTAAAATAAAAGAAATTAGCCTTCAATATTTTAGAATATTAAAAAATTATTCTTTGATATAATAAGAGAATAAACTAGTACCAAATATTTTTATAAAGTGATAAATTAGTATTTAATTTTAGTAGGAATGAAATTAATGCTATAAAAAATAGTCCTATGTCTTGAAATTAAATATTCAAAAATGAAATTATATACATCATTTGTGCAAAATTATATACATCTTAAAATAGCTAGAATTCAAGACAACAGGACCTGACCATAGAAGTAAGCTATGAAATCAACCATGGTTTATCATGTGTTGTTCATGGAGATGGAAGAAAATTATTAAATGAGTGCAGCATTGGAAACCAATTCCTCCTTGAAGCAGTGACAAGCTCACTATTATTTTGATTCCCATCATTTCTTATTTCCAAATTATTAGCTTCCCCTGTTGAATCCTCAGAGGGCATCTGAAACCTACATACAGGGCATGAACTATGAGGTTTCAGCCATGCCATAATGCAATCACTATGAAATTTATGGAGACATGGCATCTCCTTTGCTTCATTCCCAATCTCAATGTCCTCCAAACAAACCATGCACTGCAAAATCTCTTCATTGATGATCACACTCGGCAATGCTTCTATTGCTGCCTTCTTTGTTGGAGGGTTCACAACACTTCCATATCCACTTGCTCCATTCTGTGCCAATTGTTGTAGCAACAAATCAAACCCAGATCCCACCAGAAACTCATGGAAGGACCCAATTGTTCTATTGTTATTATTATTCTCATGTTGATTAGTACTTGCTGAATGATTCATGTTCGGAACTCGAAAAATCATCAAGGCTGCATCAGTAAATGGATCAATAACAACCATGTTAGCATCCATGTTTCTATTGTTATCAAAGCTCTCAGATTCAGAGACCATCCTAACATGAAGACCTCTGAAGAGATGCATTACATAATAACTTGATGCTCTTCTCCTTGTCATGTTATTATTATTATGCATGAATTCATTGTTCTCTATCTCATCATCTTCACCCGCGGCGGCGGCTCCGGTGATGTTGCCAACGGTGGCTTCTTCGCCGGCGGCTGAGCCGCGGGTGATAAAAGGGCTAATTGCACCCATCAAGCCTAGAAAAATTGGGGCATAAAGTGAGAACATCCAAGTAAACCTTAAATCAATGGCATAATCATCAGTTTGATTATCTCTTATGTTACCCATGATTATGTCAGCAAACTGTGTGTCACAAATGGGGCACTTGTTGTTATCAGATTGAGTAATTGGATTCACCATTTTTGAGCATATGTTGCACCATTGTACACCATCCATGTTATCATTATTCTCCATATGAAAATAATAACTTTGAGCAATCCTTTAATTGCTCCTAATGCATGATAACAATAAGAGCAAATTAAATAAACACGCACTACTACCCTTTCATTGAAGGTTACATGCACAATTTAAAAGAAATCTCTTTAAGGAAATTAAATTTGTTAACCTTGTACAGCTATCACAGATTTATTATTATGTCCAGAATCTCCGTTACACAACAAAGTTTTTAGTTTGCTTTGATTTAGATAGTTGATTTCCACCCTTCATTCTATGTTCTATATATTACGTGTTTTTGAGGTTAAATTTGAACAAAGATTCTTCGTTTAGTTAATATAATACTAGTATCTAATAAAGAAGTACAATAAGGATCTGAAAATTGGAGTTATCTAAAGTTATATCGACGAATTATGTGAGAAAATTTTATACACGTGGATGTGGCACTCCAAATAGGTTCATCCCAACTATTCCTTCGGATTTCTTTCCTAAAATATGAAAGCATATCTTCTTGTATTTAGAAGAAATTATCCTCTATGCGTTTGTTTTGTATTTTTATTTTTTATTTTTTTAGTAATTTTTTGTTTTAGAATTTTGTAAAAAAAAAAAGTAAAAACAATAAATATTATTTTTATTTTTACTTATTTTTTCATAAAAATCTAAAAATAGTAATGGATCAAAATAATAAAAAAAAACGCAAATCAAGTACCCCTTTAGTTTTTATATGCAATCCGATTCGGGTTTTGTAAATGTATGCTACAATAAAATAGAAAACATAGTTTTATTATTTGAAAAAAAATTGGATAATATAATTATATAGTCATAATTAGCTATAACTTGTGTGAAAATAAATACATCATATTAGATATAACAAATGTTAAACGTCTCTAATCACTTTTAATTTGGACAATGCCATTCTTAATGATCTTGAAAATCTCAATCTAGCTCTCAACCTTTAAAAATTGGGACAAATAGACTCTTAAGATCGATTTTTCAACCTAAATCCTAACCTCACAAGCCGATTTTAAAGACCTATTTGTCCCAATTTTTAAATGATTACGTTGAAGGTCAGATTAAAGTTTTCGAATCATTAAGATTTAAAAGTGGCGTTGTTCAAATTAAAAATGATCAAGGGCCGAATTGAGCGTTTACAATTATAAATACTACATACATAAAATTATAAATATTAAATTATATTAAATTAAATTAAATAATTTTAGATTATAACTATTTAAAACTCCTTAAGAAATTGAAATGTTAAAATGAGTTAAAGTGATTTCAACTAAAGTAAATAAAATAATGTAAATACACAATGATACTAATCTATAATTATTTTTTAAAATAACTTTTGTTTATAGGAACATTTTCTGCCTAACACTCTTGATAATAGAAATTAGCAATACTCTTCAAATAATTAATGAGAAAATTAAGTTTATATTCTTTCTTGAAAGGTTAACATTTCTTAGAATTTCTGATATTGTCGTTTGGATGCAATCACCGACCACATGATGATTCATGACTCGAAAGCGTTGCACCTTCTTTATCGGTAAACAGCAACACATTCATGTGGAAACCGACACCCTACACTCTTCCCCTCATTTCTATATTTCTATTATTACTTATTTTTTAATTCGAATAACATAATTTTTTTGACAGGTAAAATAAATTTGTTAGTTGAATAGTAGATTTATTTTAGTTGTGTAACATAAATTTTCATTCAATTTTATACTCAAATAAGACAGATTTTTTAGCTGAATATATCAATTGTTGAATACTTATATAAAATTATTAGTGACTAAATCATTCAAAGTATATTTATATATCTTCAAATTAGTCTTAAAATTTTTTAAAAACATTGTGTAAGTCTTAAAAATGACTAATTTGAATATTATCTTTTTAAATTATTTTTATTTCAACACTATTACGGAATCAATATTAAAAAATATTTAAAAAATTAATAAATAAGTTGTCATCTAAACTTAGAAAAATTTATCATACAAAATTTTAAAATATTATTATCTAAATATAATAAATTATTATTATCAAATACATTGATTTTTAAGACTTTTTATTTTTATTTTTTGGGTATTCAGTGATTATTTATTTATTTATTTATATTGAAAGGAGTGCATGGGGTTTCATTGAAGTAACCAAAAGAGAGAGAGAGAGGCCAGCCCCTCGACCCACTCTTGTTTGTGTAAATCTTAAAAATGTGATGCCATCACTTTCCACCAGTTTCCAATTCAAGAAACCAAACCCCAGCTTCGCGGGGGGATGAACATGGCCATCAATCCATGATTTTAACAACACACACACTTTCATTTTCATTCTTTCTTTAACCAAAAAACTACCCTCTATTCTTCTCCATCTTCATTCATCTCCAGTAACCAAACCATTTTGAGTGATTATATTCCCAGTTTCATTACTTTCACACTATTTGTATAAATATATATGTTTCATTTTCTTTATGATTTTCTCAAAGTCAAACAAAGTTCCTCAAACTAATTAATACCTGCTACCAGATTCCCACTTCTTCCTCAGTCCACTGCAAAAAACAAGGTTCTATTATAACTAACACAAAAAAAAAAATCCAAGGTTTTTTCTTAATTTTTCGGTTTATATTATCAGTCTCTTGAGCGTTCCACGTTTCTCGCTGTTAAGTAGAAATAGGCCAATCAAGTAAAGTAAACAAATTATTAATAATTAAAATTACCAAAACAGAATCCCTTTCTTTGATTACCATTTCTCATTCAGTTAGTAAAAACGTTTCCTTTTTTTTTTTATTTTCTTTTCCCTTCTTAGCTTCCTCTTCTTCTACATATATAACCAAAGTTTTCAATATTTTCTTATTATTATACTCTTATACAAACAGTTATTCTTTTTTCCCCCTTGGATTCAATTACAATGATGGAGAGGAAATGGATTATAGGAGCGGCTGTTCTTGAAGTGATTACTATAATTATTATTATGAGTGGTTGGAGTGTGGAAGGGATTGGAGTGAATTGGGGAACACAAGCTACACAGCAATTGAAAGCAGACACAGTGGTGCAGATGATGAAGGACAATGGAATAGAGAGAGTGAAACTGTTTGATGCAGATTTTAGGAGCATGAGTGCACTTGCTGGGTCTGGGATTGAAGTCATGGTTGCCATTCCAAATGACCAGCTTGCTGCCATGACTAGCTATGATCGAGCTGTTCAGTGGGTCAGAAAGAATGTCACCAGTTACAACTTCAAGGGTGGAGTTAACATCAAGTCAGTAATTTCATCTTACTAATATTTATTCTAATGCTACTTCTCTATCTTCTTATTTCACCTTGTTACTAGTAGTATTCTTTTGTTTTTATATATTTTGCAATACTGGTTTATTCTTGATATTAATATGATGAATTTGATTAGTCTGGATTGTTGTTTTACTTAACATGTCTTCGTGTCAAAATGATAATGGTAAACAAATGTTATGTTAAAAAGTTTTGTTAAATATGTTAAATGATATATCTTATTTAGCAGTTGATTTTAATCATAAAATATTTATAATTAAATTAATTTAAGATTTATGACTAAAAACACTTTAACATCTGATATTCTGGAATATCTAATTCACTTTCTATCTCATATATAGATATTTTCATGCTAATGAAAGCAATGTTTTAATTTGAATTATGCTAACAATATATTAAAAGTCAACCAACAAATCAGTTATTGGTATAAAAATATACGTTGAAATATCAAATTCATATTGAAAATGACTTAAACAATATATGTATTTATACACAAACACTTTGATAACTGATTTGATAGTTGAATTTTGATATGTAAATAAAAATTTTGTTTAACTTCAAAAGCAGAACAACAGAAACCGGCCCAATTGCTATCAGAAAACAGTTTGTGAATATCCTGTTTTGAAACACAAACTAAACCAATGAAGCAGTTGGTTTTCACTTTTCAGTGAGATGAAGAATCCAATTTTGAGAACCATAACATTTATGCCATTCTATGTTTTATTGTACAACAGGTATGTAGCAGTTGGGAACGAACCATTCTTGAAATCTTACAATAATTCATTCTTGAATGTGACCTTCCCTGCACTACAGAACATACAAAATGCCCTTAACGATGCTGGTGTTGGAGACACGGTAAAGGCCACAGTGCCCTTAAATGCTGACGTGTACCAATCTCCACAGAACAACCCTGTTCCATCTGCAGGAACTTTCAGGCCTGACATATCAGATCTCATGACACAAATAGTGCAGTTCTTGCACAAGAACAATGCACCATTCACAGTTAACATCTACCCATTCTTGAGTCTCTATGGGAATGATGATTTCCCATTTGACTATGCCTTCTTTGATGGGGTATCCAACCCCATAAATGACAATGGAGTTCTTTACACCAATGTGTTTGATGCAAATTTTGACACCTTGGTTTCTGCTCTGAAAGGGGTTGGGTATGGTGACTTGGCAATTTTGGTTGGAGAAGTGGGATGGCCTACAGATGGCGACAAGAATGCTAACGTGGCAAATGCCGTGAGGTTCTATAATGGGCTTCTACCAAGGCTTTCATCAAGTAAAGGTACACCTTTAAGAGCAGGGCACCTTCAAGTTTATCTCTTTGGACTTGTAGATGAAGATGCTAAGACCATTGCTCCTGGCAACTTTGAGCGTCACTGGGGAATATTTAGGTAATCTCTTAATGATTGATATAAGATAATTTAGTCATACATGTCAAATTATCTAATTATTTTTGTTTACCATCTTAATATCGAAGCGAATCATTCTGAATTAAGAGAAATAATTTTACAGGTATGATGGGCAGCCTAAGTTCCCAATGGATTTTTCTGGTCAAGGTCAAAACAAATTATTAGTAGGTGCTAAGAATGTGGTTTACTTGGACCCAAAATGGTGCATGTTCAATTCAGATGCCACCAATCTCAGCAAACTTGCTGATAATATAAACTATGCTTGCACATTTGCTGATTGCACTGCATTGGGATATGGATCTTCATGCAACAATCTTGATGCCAATGGGAATGCCTCATATGCATTTAATATGTATTACCAAGTGCAAAATCAGAATGACATGGCTTGCAATTTTGAAGGCTTAGCCCAAATTACTACCAACAATATTTCTACTCCCACTTGCAATTTTATTATTCAGATAAACCCTTCATCATCCACTTCTTTGACACCCTCATTAGCAGTAGCTTTCTTGTTTATTGCATTAGCCATGATATTCTTTTTTTAGGCATATATATTGTTAATAACAGATGCAGATTTGTTGTCTTAATAAAGAATTTTGTAGATCTGATGAGTATTGTGCCTTTGATGGCTTTCAAAAGCTAGAAATTGCTCATACATTTGACTTCTGATTTTGTGAACTATTTTAATTTCAGTTCTCACATGTCCTGCGACTGTTATGCATCTATATCCACCTATAAATAAGGGTGATTCGTGTTGAAACCACTCTGTTTGACAACAAAAGAAAAAGAAAGATCTGGGAAATCAACAGTTAGGACCATAAACAAGATTTAATTAACAAAACAAAAGTTTTAGTTAAAAGAAAGAAAATCTCTCGAACTCATCACCCCCTCTTAATGACTCATAAAAATCAAATGGGGTCACACATGACCCATGTGAAATCACATAGTAGGCTGTGAAGTGAGTTGTTTAGAAAATTTATTATTCTAGTCTAGGTCTTTGAAATGGAATTTATGTTACCAAAAATAATAAATTACATCATAACTTTTAAGAACTTTTTAATAAAATTACGAGGAAGGACCGAAATACATATTCCTTCAATACTTTTACCTCTAAAGTGTAAATAACCCTCCCCTAAAACTTTAAGAACCCTAAATTTCAATGGAATCAAGGTAATAATGCAATTATACACAAGAATTTGAGTAATGGCAATACACGTGCACCTAGCTTTTTCTATTAATCGTGTTCATCTGCCAATGCAATTATAGTAAGGTATTTCAGAAGAAATAAACCTGACATGTGTATCACGGCATAGGCATAGCAGCATAATAGCATATCAAGAAAACAGAACGAGTTCACATTTGACACGTCAGCATAACGGACTGAGTAACCATAATTTTACACATAACCGCCGTTGACTCGGATAACTTGACCGTTGACCCATTCACCAGCATCAGATGCCAGAAACCCAACGAGAGGA
>JASCZI010151115.1:60381-74951 GCA_036250425.1 Stylosanthes scabra | reverse complement strand
CAAGTCTCTGCATAGGCGACTCATCAATCAGCATCTGCACCTGCTCCTCCGTCCTGCTACTGAAGAACAACTCCGTCGCGATCGGCCCCGGCGCCACGCAATTTGCCGTGATCCCCGTCCCCTTCAGCTCCTTCGCCAGGATCTTCGTCATCGCCTCCACTGCCGCCTTCGATGCCGTGTACGCGCCGAACCCCGGCCTTAGTGCCGCCACCTGAGACGAAGACAACAGTATGATCCGCCCTCCGCCGCCGCGCTTCAGGCGATTCGCCGCCTCACGCGAGCACAGGAAGGCGCCCCTGGCGTTCACGGCGAAGACATGGTCGAAGCTCTCTACGGAGGTGTCGGCAATGAAGGGCTTCTCGGGGTCTAGGGTTCCGGCAGAGTTGACGAGGATGTGAACCGGCGAGTTGAAGGCGTTCTCGGCGGAGTCGAAGAGGTGACGGACGTGAGTGGGATCGGAGATGTCAGCGCGTACGACGATGGCTTGGGCTCCGGTAGCGTTGATTTGAGCGGCGAGTGAGTCGGCTGGGAGCGAGTTGGAAGAGGAGTAGTTGAGTACGAGTCGAGCTCCGAGTGAAGCGAGGTGGAGGGCAATTTGACGACCGATTCCTCGTGAGGAGCCAGTTACTATAGCGACTCTGTTTTGAAGAGGAAGAGTTTGAGTTTGAGTTTGGGTGGCGGTGGAAGTAGTAGTGGCCTGTCCTTGTGGCGGTGTAGCCATGTTGCTCTGCTGCTGCCGGACCTACTTTCTTTCTTTGCTCGTTTCAGTTGTTTGTCTGGAAAATGCCTCCGTTTACAGTCCTTTTTAGAGTTAAACTAGTATATTGCACGGGCCTAAAGAAAAAATCAACATTATTTTTAAAGTTTAAAAAATTTATTAATAAAAAGAAAATTTTTAAGTTTCAATACCATTTAATTTATTAATTTCTACATATATGATATAATTTATACTATCATTGGCTTTTTGTATAATCTTTGCTAACATCACTTGTATATTTAGATTGACCAATAGCTTTACTTATACCAATAAAACTATAGGAAACTCAAAAAAGTCAATACATACTTTATTATTACTTTTATTAATATATAACATGCAGATGCTTATATTAAGTTATTAACTACTCCATACTTTATTATCACATTTATTAGTATATAACATGCAAAATAAACTTCATGTTAAGCAAGTGTATGTTAAAAAGGTATTGCCTTTTGTTATAATACAAAATGTTATTTCTCACTTTAAATTCAATAACACCTCTTAATCTAACATTCCAAACACCTCTTTGCTTTCCTTTACTCAATCACAAATAACTCTCAAGTTTCTTATCGAATTCTTTGGCTATCGTTGGCTCTAAGACTTTAGCTATTCCCTTCCCCTCATAACTCTCAAGTCTTTTATCAAACTAAAAAATTGAAGCCTTCACACTCAATTGTTGATGAAAATCAAGAAAGAACAAAAAAAAAAAAAAAATCACAAATTATGACATTCCAATATAGTGACAAGAAGGTAATAGAAACTATGAATGATGTTAAATTTCAATATGGATTCCTTAATATACATCAGAACATACTTATAACAAACCACCTCAATCTTACAAACTCATTTATTAATATACTTTTTTTTCCCTAGCATTGTAGTTAATTAATCCGACATAACTAAAAAATTAACTAACCAGAACATATTAAAATTAGATTTAGAAAACAAACAACTCCTTATCTTCCTTAACTACCCCCACTACCCCATACAAGACATGATCATCTATCACAGAGTTATTTCTAAATACATGAACTCATATCTTTTTGTGACTCATTTCTTTTATGTATTTGGAATTTAAAACCATCTCGCCACACTTTTGATCCCACAAAAGCTATATCAATCTCAAGATAATACTTCAATTAGGCATTATTAAAATATATACTTAAACAGCTTGAACTATACCAAGTTGCACCCTGAATTAATCAAATAACAAAATATGAAAATCAGAAATCAACATTAGCCAATAAAAGAAAATATAATTTTCACATTACCATACAAAGATAAAACTTTTTGTTAGGATTGCCTTTACGCCACCCATATATTCGTAGTATCTCAGCTGCTAATAGTTAAACAAAAATTGACATGAACAACTTGTTAAAGATTTTTCTATAAACATCTCAGAAATAGCACAACTCATACTTTAATTTCCCTCCAACTACACTGTGTGCATCATGTCATAAACCAAATCTGTAAAGAAATTATGGGTCAACTTCTTATAGTGTAGAAGGTTCAATTTAACAGTATATAACTCGAGCAAAAATATGGAAAAGAAAAGGTTCAAATTAACAGAGTAAAAAAAACCTCTTCTTGATCATCCGCTTGCAAACAGTCCCCTGACCCAATCAAAACAAATAACAAAGGCACAAAGCAATTCAATTCCAGTGAAATAAGATAAACACCCAAACCTTACGTAAATCACAAGCTTAGACAAACATTTAAATAAAAATAATAATAATAATAAAATTATCTTTCTTAACATCACTTCTAAAAATTGTGCTTTGATAAACATTCTAATATCAGATGCAATTATTCTCTGAATAAACAAAATCAATAGAGTTGAATCAAAGTAGAACCTCTTCGCCGTGCATAAGAACTCTTTCCCCTCCGGCGTTCGTTGAGCTTTTTGCGCTTCTCTAGCGTCTTCTGGCGCTTGATATTGGCGTGGATCTCAAATCTTTTCTTTTTGGTCGTCATCATCGAAGGAAGTATTTCCTTCTTTGATTTTTGCTTAATCGAATTCGAATTTGAAGAAGTAGAAGCGCCTTGCTGTTTGGTGGCAGTTAATCTCTCTCATCATCATCATCACTATCATAACCCTCTCTCCTCTTCTTCTTTTTCGCACCCATTCTTCTTCTTGAAGTTGGATGCTGAAACTGAAGTTGAAATAGATAAAAATTGAATGGAGGGTTTTAGTGGTTAGAAATTCCTTATATATTATGCAATTTCCAACAATTTCAATAAAAACAACAACAACAAAGCCTTGTCCCACTAGGTGGGGTCGGCTACATGGATCAAACGACGCCATTAAGCTCTATCATGTATCATGTCTACAGATAGATCGTTGACGTTTAGGTCTCGTTTGACCACCTCATGGATGGTCTTCTTAGGTCTTCCTCTCCCTCTCACTCCTTGTCCATCTTCCATTATATCCACCATCCTAACTGGATGATCTGTCGGCCTTCTTCCCACATGTCCAAACCACCTAAGACGCGATTCCACCATCTTTTCAATAATAGGTGCTACTCCAGCCCTCTCTCTTATATCCTCATTCCTTATTTTATCCAATCTCGTGTGGCCACTCATCCATCTCAACATCTTCATCTCTGCCACACTTAACTTATGTTCATGCTCCCCTTTAGCCGCCCAATACTTTGTACCATAAAGCATAGCCGGTCTTATAGCAGTGCGATAAAATTTACCTTTAAGCTTTAAAGGCACTTTTTTGTCGCATATAAACCAGACGCAATTCGCCATTTTAACCAACCTGCTTGGATCCTATGGTTTACATCCTCATCAATCTCTCCATTATCCTGTATAATGCATCCAAGATACTTAAAACTTCTAACTTTTCGAAGGATGTTTTCTCCAATCTTCACCTCTGTAACCGAGTTTTCCCTTTGCCGCTCGAACTTACATTCCATATATTCCGTCTTACTACGGCTTATACGCAAACTATACACTTCTAAAGCTTCTTTCCATAATTCCAACTTCTCATTTAGCTCTTCCCTTGACTCTCCCATAAAAACGATATCATCGGCAAAAAGCATGCACCATGACACGTGCTCTTGGATGTGCTCTGTGAGCTCTTCTAAGACTAGTGTGAAAAGGTATGGACTTAAGGATGATCCTTGGTGCAATCCTAATTTACAACAATTTCAATGACGAAGAAAATTTATGGAAGAACAGAATAGAACAAGCAAGTAAGTAAATATAGGAACAGAAGAAAATAGGCAAATAAGGAAGATAAGAAACCTGCAAAAATAGAGCACAGACAAAGCATGGCAGAGCAAGGGCTGAGATGGTGGAGACGAAGGAGACAACAGCAGCAGCCTGTCAATGACAATGATTGGGGAGATGCTGCTACGAATTAGGGTTTCAGGTGCTATACTCTCATTGAGTGAAGGAGAGTGACTCAAGCAACATACAACATCCCTATATATATAGCCAAGACAGTTGAAAAAGCCATGGGCAACGCTGGGCCTTTGAATGGGAAAACAACCCACCGCCAATCCAAGCTCTCCACAAAACCAACGTCACGGTAACAAACGATGACAGCATAGTGTGAATCTTATACACATTAGAAAGTAGAAACACAATCAATTGCAAGAACAAAAGAAACGTAACCCGTATGAAAATTGATTCTATAAGACAGGATAACACCTACAAGCAGGAGAAGAAAATTTATATGATAAAATAATCACACAAAAGCCACAGGAGCTGACACCTCCTGCTTAATGGAGGAGTAACATGCGGAGCAATACATGATAGTAGAAGATATTATATATTATGTTTTTAGGGGGAAAAAATGAAGATCTCACAAGTAACAAAAATATACAAACAACATTTCTAGCATATACAAAATCCTAAATCAAATTATATTATGTCAATTTCAAGCATAACTTAGAGTAGCAATGTAGTGCTAAAAATGGTGTATAAAGTGGTACATGTACCATTACCGTAAATATTAATAGTTTGATTCTACAAAAATCTGAAATCTTAAAATCAATCACATAACCATAGTAAAATGGAATCATAAAAACTAAATTTATTCCATGATTGTTCAACTAAATTGATCAATTTACAGTAATACTATAGTAAAATGTAGAAGACACGCATGGATACTTATTTACACTAACATGTTTACAAGTTGAAATTTACATTTGCCTTCAAACAAATTTGTACCAGATGATCTATATAATAAAGTAATAAACAATTTAATGAGACTTCTCATGAGGCATGAAGTTTGCTCTACTTAGATTCCATCTCTCCTGCTCTGTGTGTTGTTACCATTGCTAAGGAGCAATTTAATTTTAAGCTTCACACCATACAGCCTTGGATCATATAAATATCAAAGGATACCAAGTAATTACCTGTTATATATATAATGTACATACATACAAACTTATATGCATGGATGCATTCATTGGAAGTATCAACAACAGTGCCTCCAAAAGTTCCAGGAACCCTAGATGCTGTCCCAGTAAAGGATTGCCAGCAAGGGCATTTTATCGTCACCAATAGCTTGAGCAAGACATATTGGTCAAGAAAGAATGCTGGCAAGACACCATATGAAATGCTAGAGGCCTAGAGCTATTGCTGTTCACCTGAAAAGAAAAGATAAACATGACTTTTTGATACTTAGTGGAAAAATGGCAAGCATAATCTTTAGGTTCCAGAATCCATAATATAACAGATTAACAGTGACCCTATTAAACAAGTTACAATCTCATTCAGAATATTCTAACCATGTAAAGCACAAAATGACAACAGTATTGCATTAGAAGCATTCAGACACCGTCCCAAAAACTAACAAGTGACTAAAGATTAGAGTCTTACCACAGATTTTGGGTGAACTGTGAAGATTATTCTGTAACACTTGCCATAACAAGTTCGCTTAAAAAAATCCAGAATTTTCATTTTGTTGACCTTCTGCCTCACCAATAATCTTTACACGAACAAACACCGCCTTCAAAATGATGAAAGCGATAAGCATCTCTTACAATAATAGCACGATTCGAAATCACAGAAACATGCTTAATCCAGCTGTGGCAATCACCACAAACACGCAGGTTCTTGAAAACCCGGATCGGAGTGGATCTAGACAAACTAAGCAACCCGAAAGCAATAGCCAGTTTTTCACTGTGAATAATCTGTGTTGGACCCCTTTGACCTCGCTCTACCTCACTCAAAAGGTTATTGTGTTGTGCCACATAACCATTTTGAGTTGCCCGTTCATTCAGGTCTCTGAGATACTCGTATATCATATCTGCCTGGGGGTGTTTCTGATCACCAACAAAAAATGCATGAACAGAATTATTAACCTCCATCCAACTACGACCTGGCTCCTTCTTGACACCCCTATCTTTCATAATTTGCCTTGTCCGATCCCTACAACCCCATTTTCCAGTCACCGCATACATATTTGAAAGCAGAACATATGTTGCCGAATCTTTGGGTTCCAGTTCTAGAAGATGACTTGCAGCAAACCCTCCAATATCAATATTCTTATGAACAATACATGCACTTAAAAGGGTCCTCCAGATCATTGCATCCGGTTGAATTGGCATCTCCTCTATAAATCTCCTTGCACGACTTAATAGACCAGACCGCCCAAGAAGATCCACGATACATGCATAATGTTCAGGCTTTGGAATTAAATTGTGCACTTCACTCATTGATTTAAAGTAGCTAATTCCCTCATCCACCAAACCCACATGGCTACATGCAGCTAAAACTCCAACAAAGGTAACATGATTTGGCAATACACCAAGCTGTTTCATATCCTCAAAAAGGCTTAGGGCTTCAAATCCTTTGCCATGTTGAGAATAAGCTGTAATTATAGCATTCCAAGAAACCTCATTCTTTTCATTCATTTCAAAGAACTGCCTGTTAGCATCATCAATGCTACCGCATTTTGAATATAATGTGATTAAAACATTAGAAACCTCAGCTTCGGAATCATAACCAGTTTTTTTAATCATGGCATGAATCTGCTTCCCTAGTTTAACATCAGTAACATTGGCAGCAGCACTAACTGCAGAGCCAAATGTGAATGAGTTGATTTCCTGTCCAGCTTTATTCATTTGAGCAAACAGTTTAAGTGCTTCTTCAAAATATCCACTACGCGAAAAACCCGATACCAATGAGTTCCATGAAATATTGTCTTTGGCAAATATTCTATCAAAAGCAAAATATGCTTCTCGTACTTTCCCACACCTAGCATAAAGACTAGCGAGTGCATTACCAATTGAAAGATCATCAGAATAACCAGAGACACATGACTGTGCATGAATCTGTCGTCCTTGATCAAGCGCTTGGATACCTGCACATGCACTGATTGCACTTGCAAATCCTATATTATCAGATTGAATCCCTTGATCTAGCATTTCTTCAAAGAGGTTAAGAGCTTCAGTAAACATACCATGCTGCGCATAACCCGCAATCATGGCAGTCCATGAAACAACATCTTTCTCTTTTATTCTCCTAAGGATTTTCAAGGCAGTAACTAGTTTTCCATGTTTAGCATACATGTCAATGAGAACACTCGAAACATATACATTGAACTGAAAGCCAGTTTTAAGCACTTGAGTATGAATCTGTTCTCCTAGATCAAGAGCTCCCAACGAGGTGCAAGTCCTCAAAATACTTGGATACGTAAACTGGTTAGGTACAATGCCTTCCATCTGCATCTGTATAAATAGTTGAGCTGAATCATCTAGATTGTCTAACTGACCATAAGCCACGAGCATCATATTCCATAGTACCACATTTTCTGATTCTGTTGTAAGGAAAAAATCATGGGCAGTCTCTATATCCGAGCATTTAACATAAAGATCAAGAAGTGAACCTTCCAGGATTATGTCTGGTGACATTCCTGCCTTTATAACATATGAGTGGAGTTGTCTTCCTTTCAGAATATCTCTGACTGATGCACAGGCACTCAAAAGACTTGCAATTGTGACACAGTCTGGCTTGAGGCTATCGAGATGCATTTTCTTAAACAACTTTAAAGCCCTGTCACCAAATCCTTGTTGTGCAAGACCTGAGATGAGGGAATTATAGGAAACCCCATCCCTCTCTGACATTGTATTGAAAATCTGTTCGGCAGATATAAAATTTCCCAATCGAGAATACAGCGTCACAAGGGCATTGCAGACATATATTTCAGAAGAGAATCCCTGCTTCAGAGCAAGGCTATGGAGCTGCTCTCCAAAATCAAAAAAATCTATTTTTGTACAGGCACTTAGAACACTCGAAAATATATAAGGGGTAGGACAGAATCCTGATATGTGCATGTGGCAAAAAAGACGAATGGCTTCTTGTTCATTCCCACTTTGCGATAAACCAGAGATCATAGCTACCCAAGAAACACTATCCTTCTTCTGTATATCATCAAAGACCTTCCTAGCGGAATTTACAAAGCCATTTTTAAAATATAAATCAATCAGAGGGTTACATATCCATGGACTGGTTTCATAACCATGAGTTATAGTTCTGGCATGTATTTGCTCCACAAAGTAGAAAGGTACATCAGCACTACATGCCCTCAAAACCCCTGCAAAGGTCTTCTCATCAGGTTTCACCTCTTCCTTCATCATTTGTTTAAACAAACTCAGAACATGACCATTAAATTTCTCTGCAACAAATCTATGAATAATCTTATTCCAACAAGACAGAGGTCTAATGCGCATATCTTCAAAAACCTTGACTGCACCTTCCAAATCACCAAATTTGATATACAAATCCATAAGCCGATCACACAACAGTTGTTCTGAATAAAAACCCATCTTTAGAATCTTCCCATGAAGCTTCAAACCATCAGAAAATGACCCATAATTAATACATCCTTCTAACAACCACAAAAAAGTCTGAGAATTTGCACGAACGCCACGTTCTTCCATGAGATGCAAGAAGTCAAATCCCTCTGAACCGGCTTCTTCACAATCCCTCTCAGGAAGTTCATCATAGCCATTCGCATAGCTCACTGCAGTGCTGTTGAAGGCAGCCAAACTCACTCCTCCACTTAGTAGCTATACATAGAAAGTTAAAATGAATAAATAAGACATAAACTTTTCAACATAAAAGACTATGATTATAACCAAGTGTAGAACTTTTTTGAGTTGAAATAACATTACCTTACAGTTCTTTGAAATGGGGTTGGAGCAAAATAGATGCTTACATTTCCTCGGGAAAGAATAGGATTTGGGACATGTGAAGAACAACCCACGAAGACAAAGGGGAGAAGGAAGCATAGATTGGTGGGTTAGCATCTAATATTAGCAAAACAAAAGTTGGCTGCTGGAATCACTCATGGGACTTTGATGACTTTCCAAGCCCCAAAAGCATAGCAGCATTGAAAATTTCAACATGTTCTCTTGGCATAGGAGCAACAGTGGAAAGGACTCCCACACCAACAATGTGCAGACAAGGAAATCCAAGTTGAGGTATCTCACTAGTCACTACAACAAACTGAGAATATCATTAGAGATCAAGATCGTAATAGCTCGATAAGAATTCAATCTGAACCCACAAAGTAAAGCTCCCAAAAGAGGAGAGCAAACAATAACCAGCCAGGGAAAATTTGTACAGAAAAAGGACCACCAGCTAGCTCAGAAGTGTTAAAAGCTCCACGAATTTCAAAGTCACCATCAATAATTAGATGCGAAAACAAATTTGGTGGATTTGCCATTTTATAAGGAAATGTGTATATGTCATATTGTAAAATGTCAATGACCAAAGTATTATGAGTTCACTTGTCATGTATCAAATTAACAATGACCAAATGCAACTTGTATGGGATTAATTATAAAAATTAAGACAAGATATATGCATGAAGGTGAAAAATAAAAGTTGTAGCACACTAGCAGCAGGTGTATTTTAATATTAAGGACTTAGAAACATAAAAGATGACTTGTGAACCAATGAGCATTGCATCTACTAATCTATACTTGCAAAGAGAAAGAAACTAAGATATGAACACTATTACATTACGCTGTGACAGAAATTCTTGCACCTAATGATGATGCACATTCATAGAAACTAATCAAGTGGCAGTAAAATAAACTTTTCCTAATTGCCAATTAAACTTTTCAGTATAATAATTTCTCCTAAACATATATGCTAAAAAACTTAATGCGATGGCACTTACGGAGTCAGCATCGGCTGATAGTTGGCCGCCACGACAGGAATCTCCGGCACACCTCCGAGCTTAACCAGAATCTTGTGCTCCAAAGTCCAAACACAGCTTATTGCCAGTACTCAAGTTTAGAAAACAAGAACAAGGGAAATAAGAGAAGAACAAGACAACCCTATCCTTAATTTTTTTTTTTTCCCCGACGGTATTTTCAACCTGAGCAATGACTTTTACTTTTTTTTTTTTTTTTTTTACATTGGGGTTTCGAGCCCGGGCCATCGGAAAGGGAAAATTTAACAGAATAATATGCACCAACTAAACTAATTCCAATTGGCATCTGAACCAAGAATTTATCCGTCATAAATTGAAGAGAAAGTCTATTTAAGGATTTATTAGTATTACTAATTAATGAATTGTTCGATACACAAAACGAAATTGGAACACTAACACTTATTTAAGTGTGGATTAATGATTTAGTCACTAAACTCAACCATATCCTTACCGTGAGAGTGTTGAGTGTGTGACCCATTCAATTTCACCCAAATTTGCTTTTTCTTTTTGTTTTGGTCATAGGAAAAGTTTTTTCTTATTTTATCTTTTAGATGAGAAAAGGCCCAAAAGAAACAAAAACACACATAGAATAAAAAGCAAAGGAGGGATTACCAAAAACACGCAAAGGAGGAAATTCAAGAAAAAAGAAAAAAACGGAAAGGCAATTAAATGGGGAAATACCTGATAGTGGTTTCACTTGGGCTCCAAGAGAAGCAAATATGGTAGCGCATCAAATGGCCAAGGCAGCGCTGTCCGGCTCCTTTAACCCGTTCTGGAGAGCTGATTCATCCGTCAACATCAAACAACTACTGGAAAAGGAAATGGAAAATTGCATTAGGAGATAAGAAGGGAATAGATGGAGCTACAAAATCTGAAAAAGAAAAGCTGGAAGATTTGAGAAATTAAAGAGTAATAGAGATGTTGATAAGTGTTAGAGAAGAGATACATGTGTTGATGTTTTGCTTTAGAATCAGGTTCTTCGAAGATTTTGTTTTAGGTTTAGTCACATGTTTGCTGATATTGATTTGGGGATTTCCTAATGCAAAATGTTACAAAATTGGTTTGGGTTGGCTAGGTCTGGGGCCTGTCCAGACTAAAGCCCCAAAAAAAAAAAAGAAAAAAGGAAAGGATAGCGGTGGAATTTTCAAGAAAGAATTTTTAAAATGGAAGTGATTTAATTGTGCATTAAATTAATAGTTGATGAATGGTGATGAATACAAAGGATACATTCCTACTATATAAAGCCAGAAATTGGAATACACAAACGCGTGTGTTTATTATGAGAAGATTCATTCACATCCATACACAAATCCCTAAAATAACGCTCCATTTCAAAACTTGTATACCAGAAGAACACATTCACACTTTCAGACAGTCACACTTACTCATAGGCATAGCTTCGTTCTTACTTCTCAGTTACCCTATAAAGGTGTGTTTCCTTCTTGATTCAATTATAACTTCTCTTTTAAATTTTAATGGTACCATACTGTTTCATTTATTTGTTACTGGAAAATCCATTTTCTCAATTTTCTGTTGTGTTTTGTTTTGCAATATTTTTACTCAAAGGAAAACTCAGCTTTTTCTTCCTTTTGTCAAGAATCAAGATGAAGAAATGAGATACTGTGTATCCCAGTTTTTCTTGTACGGTTAATCATTTCATCTTTTTGTTTAGGAAAAATCTTAACTCAAAATCGTTAAAAGCGGAAAATTTGGGTTCAATTAGGCAATATAGAATGCCCAAAATGATTGATATATTTATTATTTACTATGCTATGGAAGTTGGTGCTTTTAAAATATACTTTGTTGCTTTGGTATTCATGGTGTTTGCTAAATTGCTTCAGTGAATTACACAATGGGAAGAAGTCTTAGTCCAACACTGCTGCGTGAGCTAGAAAATCTTGAAAAGGATCCAGATAGCTACAAATCTGTGATGAGATCGATGAATTCATATGTGAAAGATTTGGATTTTGGGGAAATTCAGGTCTTTCTTGAACAAGTCTTTGAGACTGCGAAAATCGGCTCCTTGTCTAGGGAAGTCGCAACTTCACTCTGTGAAGTTCTTGCACAGGTTCATGGTGCCAAAATTGTTCCCATGATGGATGATATTATGCAATCCATAGTTCAGACCTTAGCATCAAGTGCAGGATCTTCCCTGCTTCAGCAAGCTTGCTCGAAGGTGGTTCTAGCTATTGCAAGATATGGAATTGACCCAACAACCGCAGAAGACAAGAAGAGGAACATAATTTGTTCACTTTGTAAGCCTCTATGTGATGGACTCTCTAGTACTCAGGAGTGTTTGACTTCCGGTGCTGCGCTTTGCTTGAAGGCTCTGGTGGATTCAGCCAACTGGCGGTTTGCCTCCGATGAAATGGTTAATAAGGTTTGCCTGAATGTGGCTGCCGCTATAGAGGGAAAATCTCAGACCAATTCACACATGGATTTGGTTATGTCCTTAGCTAAGTGCAATCCTTTGATTGTTGAAGCCTATGCAAGGCTACTCATACAAGCAGGACTAAGAATAGTAAATGCTGGTGCTGAGATTTCGGAGGCAAATGCTGAGAAGCAATTTGCAGCCATTCAAATGGTGAACTTCTTGATGAAGTGTATAGACCCTATAAATATTTTCTCAGAGTTAGAACAGATAATTGAGAAGATGGAAACCTGTCGATTTGACAACATGGCATATGTCAAAGATGCCGCCTTTGAAGCTCTGCAAACTGCCAGGAGAATTGTGGCAGGAAAAAAATCATATGCAAAGAGTCCTGCATCAGTAACAGGGTCAAATTTTTGTAAGAGTGACTATATTGAGGCAGAAAGATATTATGGTGGGGAAGATCATTCTCCCCCTGCATCTTTTTCGCCAGAACCACGAACCTTGGACTTTTTTCCTGGATATGAATATGTGGTGAAGACTCCTACTTCAGCGAGTCAACCTTCTCAGCAGTCAAAGTATAGTCGAAGTAGGGTGAGCAGGAAGCTTTGGAGTCAAGAAAATGGCCGGACTGATGTGTCTCTCAGAGATGGTTTGTTCTCAGCTGCAGCCAAGGGAAATGCCTGGTTGGAACAAACTGACAATCGGTTTTCCAATGAAGCAAGAGATTTATCGGATGAGTTTGTTGGTTTTGAGAACATAAATTCTTGGCATAGAGTATCCAGAAGTACAACAACAAGTCCCCTAGTAAGTGTTTCTGTCTCTGGTATTATTCATATTTCATTTAAAAAATCTAGCAATGAAACTTCATATTTGATGCATATCAATTCAGATTGTATGATTTTGTGGTTTATTGAAACTTAAGTTATTTTTATGTTGCCAAGAGTTCAGAGTGTTTGTGCTTTCTTTATTGTACTCAGAGATCACGCCCTGGAGTTAATTCCAACAGCATGAACATCTCTATGACCCCGCGAAAGCTCTTTCCCTCTCCAGAGGATCCAAACGAGGAGACTTCGTGTTGCTCCAACAGGCAGTGTAGAAGGTTCAGGAGTCTATCAACTGGCAACATGGAGTGCAGCCAAAGATCCAACTTCAAACATGACCAGAACGATTTCACAGACTATGTGAACTGCGATTGTAATCCGTACAGAAGCATATTCGACTATCAGCAGTTCCAAGATGAGCAAGAACCAGTCTCATCAACAGATGACATTCCTGTTGGTTCTGCTTTGCAGGTGCCTCCTGAAAACATTGATAACATTGAAACAGTTTGCATCCGAAAACCATTTCAGAAGACTAAATACAAAGTGTTTTGTGGCCTTTCATTTGCTCTTCTTGCAATGGCTACTCCTTTACTCTGGATCGCCAATCAGGAAGATGGACATTATCTTGTCCCTACATAATGTGTTCATTCCTTGTTTACAAACTTACATTTTAAGAGAATTTTGGGTATACTTTGATGTAAAGTGTTACTGTATTAGTCAATTCCAACTAAATGTTGGTAAGCTCATTGTAAATGTAAGGATCAAACAAAATTGTGCACTTTTCTCTAAAGTTTCCTATACAAAGAAAAATATTTGAATGACTCATTTTATGTCATACATCATATTGGATGCAAAAAGTTCAAGAGAGAAAATCTAAATGTAAACATAAATCAATTTTTTCCTACTAATTGTCATATAAATGTAGCTTTAAACATCATATTATAGATTTGGATTGTGTATGTATTGCCCTCCTTTCCAAACATCTTGAGGATTTAGTACTATTGGTTTCAGTATGGCAGTTTGGCCAACCAATATGTAAGAATACTTGCTGTAAATTTCAACTTTTGAGCCAGGACTGAAGAGGTACATCTCCTCGAATCCGATCCTTCCGATTGACACCGAGTTTCTTCTACCCTGATGATACAAGGAAAAAAGATTTAAAATACTAATATCAGACATTTTTATTTTTAAAAAATTACAGAAGATACAGGATAGATGATGACTTACCCTATCAATGACAGTAATACTTCGAGGGGCATCCGTGTAAATGAGACTCGTTTTATCTCTTAAATTCTTATACCCATCCTCTTCTTCACCACTGATATCTTCTTCAGAAACTCCTTGGTTATTTTTCTGATCTTTTGTTGCACCCCAACGTGGAATAAGTTGCTGAAGTGTTGGTAAGTTCCATAGTTTTTCAAACCCTTCTTGGTT
>JASCZI010151115.1:35752-60371 GCA_036250425.1 Stylosanthes scabra | reverse complement strand
TCTGATTCCAAAAGGGGCTTCCTCCAGTAATTTGATCTTTCCAATCCAACTGCATAAGTTGCTTCTGGTGAACTAACTGTCAGATGGCTCAGGATGGACCCTGTTAACTTAAGGGGTAAATCCATTGAGTTTTGAACCTCAAACTCTGAGTAAAACCCATCCTCTTTTAAGGTTACAATGTACTTAATTCTGATCTTGTCCTCTGATGACTTATTTATTAGTTCTACCTGCACCACATATGTTCTAGGTTCTAAGTATACAAATAGGATTACAAAGAAATATTAAAAAAAAAAAAACTCGTACACTGGGATTTTGCACCGACTATGTGGCGAGCTAAAAAGGAATTTTAGTTCATCACATAGCCGATGCAAAATCACACAATGACACAAGTTGTGTGTGGATTTCTTGAAAACTTAATATAGAATTTCACTTTATATTTATGGGAGTAACAAGACCTTAATGGATTCTTCAGGGTGGCCTTTAATTTTTCTGAGAATCCAATGAGTTGGAGACCAAGGAACTTGAGAGTCTTCAGTTGTGAAAGTGAAGTTTGAAGAGACTCCTCCTTGAATGAGGGCAGCACCATGATCACCCTCTGACACCGCAGTGTGCAGCAGTTCCACCTTGCCGCCGTGCCACATGGGGGCCTTGTAGGAGGTGATCACTCCACTGGGCAGCAACATGCTCACAAGGCTTCCGTTCTTGAGTTCCATCTTGGCAACGACGCAGCCGTCACCGGCTGCTTCAAAGGTGACTCCATCATGTCCACTGAACTCTTCTTTTTCAAGGTAGTCAAAGTTGTTGGTGGGTTGGTATGGGACTGAAGAAGCAACTGCTGCTAATGGCTTGCAGTTGTTGTTGTTATGGCCAATCAAAGTGTGGTTTGCAGAGGGGAATTTAAAACTAGTGTGTGAAGGTGTGTTAATAGCACAAGTTGTAGCTAACCTACTGCTGGGAATGAATTCACTGGGGAGAAAAATGGAAGTTTTTAGAGCCATGCTTCTTAAGGTTCACACCGAATGAGGTCTCACTATGAACATTTTGGAGGGACCAAGAGAAAATTGATAAGAGGATAAGGTGATGGCTGAGGCGGGTTCTTTAGTTCTTTTGTTTATTTAAAAAATAAAATAAAATAAAATACATCTCAGATATTTCCAAGATATTTCTTAGTGTTCGTTTGTCCTTTACCCAACACACTGGCTTGTCTTCATTACACATTTTAACATCCCAAACAGAAGGCTTCTGTTTTATCAATGAAATGTCTTTCTTTCTTTCTTTCTCTTTGTTTGCACCTGCTGAGAAACACGAACCAGAGCTAAACATAGGTGGCATATAATTCAATTTATTTACAAAGAGGCATTGAATCTGTGGAAACTACTCATTATAAAAGAAAGAAAACTGAAACGATGGAACCATTCATAAGTAAGTTAAACATGACTCTTTCCTAAATGAATACACTTATTCACAATCAACAGTTCATTCCAATTTTCAGTATCTCAAGGTTTTGCCAACATACTTATTCATCATAAACGGTTCGCCTCTAAGGTCCGATAACTCATGGTTTCGGGACTAGGATTGAAGTCATGTGTAAGATGTCGAACTCCCTCAATGGAGATTCGAGGTATACAATCTGTCACAGAACAGTTGATCAATTAGGACAGAATACATTTCATGTTTTTCTAACTGGTTCATGCTGACTCTGGTACATTTACTTCTCTCAGAACCTTAGCAGCATCTTCGGGGAAAACAGGATTTATGTGACACCCTGTTGCGAGCTCAAATCCTGCTGTCAAAGTTAGTTGAGGAACTATCTGTAAGAACCAATGAGTGTATGCTAACTCTGATGCATTACTGTGCAATGGACTAGTGTGAATCATAAAATTGAACGGTGGATTGTTCAATTGCAAAGACATCTTTGTAAGCATTAGTTTCAACAACCTTCCAAGGTCAACGGCCTACAAAATCAAAGTCAAGAAATAATAATGATAATAACAATAATCATTCCTTGACCTTGAAAAGGACAAATTAACATGAATATAAATAGATGATAAATGATAACAGTGTCTAGATATGATCAATATGCTGAACCATGGAATCGATGCACAATGTGGGTTTAGGGCAAGAAGTTCAATCTACCCCCATCATAATAAATCCTCAAAATCACAATGTCTGTTAGACCAAAAATCATTTTTAATAGGTAGCTATCCCTATGTAAATGATAGGAAGCATATCTGGTATTCCATGGTATCAAGTGTTCAAGTGTTTTATCCGTTGATCTTAATCATAAAATAGTTTATAATTAAATTCAATCTAAATGATATCAGCAACCCCGACCATTTTCAATTTCTAGATTCCCTGACAGCAAGGTGACTTGCTTCTTCTCTAGAAATCAGGGTTTTGCAGCATTTGTATTCTAAAATTACTTACTACACAATGGAAATAACTAAGGGTCTAACGACATTTCAAATCTAATTGTTCAATATGTTTATGCCCCCTGCACCATCCCTGATAAAAGTTCTGAGATCTAAGGGACCCCGAAAGGCCAAAACTATAACAGTTAGCATTAATTCTTCAGTAAAGTTAAGCCTTTTAATCCATGACTCGTATGTTAAAATATAAATAAACAGTTTTCACTCAATCGTTACTAGCACTTGAAGAACAAAGAGGCATTACCTTTTCAGCATCCAATTCATGGAAATGAGCAGAGTGATGGCGGGGAACAATCCATATCTCAAAGGGAAATGTAGCAGCATAGGGAACCATTGAAAAGAAGTTATCAGATGTATCAATCAAAAGATCCTCATGTTGAATTTCACACACACAACATTTTGCTGTCTTCTCAAAATAATCCTTCATATTTCCAAGACGAGCAGAAACATTAGGTGGAATAACAGGAAGGGCCAGCATCTGACTGTGCGAATGACTCATAGATGCACCAGCCGAAGCACCATGGTTTTTGAACACCTTCAAATGTTAATACATCAAGTTTATACATTATAAATCCAAGATTAGTTTCTTAAGCCATTACTGAAAAAATGTGATAAATGTAGTACTAGTAGTTAATTAACTAACTAACAAGATTCTCAAGAACTCGAAGCCGCCGAAAAGAAACTAACCTGAACATATTTGATAGAGTGATGAGCGGCGAGCTGGTGGATCCTCTTGGTATGAGCGAGGAAAACCTGGGCGATATCGTGCGGCGACAAATCCAAGAGCTGAACGGAATGAACCGGAGTCTCGATTATGACGTCATGGAAACCGAAGCCATCAAGAACCGAACCGGGCAGGTTGTTGGCGGGACGGGCAGGGAGGTCACGGGAGAGAGCAGGGTAAAGGTTCTGGATGACCCGGACTGTCCAATCGGGGTTGTCGGGTGGGACCCGGAAGATCTCGGGTGCGCACTGGTGCTCATTGCCGATGCAGAAAGGGCAGCGCTGGTTAAGTTGTTGGTCTGAGACAGCTGGTGAGCTGGACTTGAATTCCGAGGGTCGTTTGGCTCTGGCCGGTGAGAATATTACCCACCGGTTTGAGACGGTGTCTTTCCTCAGCTCTGGGTTTCGATTGCCTGAGCTACTACTACTGCTACTTGTTGTTGCTGCCATTTTACGCTCTTTTTACTTTTCTTTCATCGCTACTCTCAAACTATATAGTTCCTGGCTTTAACCTCCTCCTTCTCCTCTTTCCTTTTTAATTTTTTAATTTTCAGTATGTTAAACTCTTTTATTTTTTGTAAATTAAATTAGTTTTTTAGTCAACAAAACAAGATTAAATTAGTTTTTTATTCTAGTTGAATTAAATTAGTTTTTCTTTTTTTTTTACAATAATTAAATTAGTTTTTTCTAATTTTCTAAGGTTGATAGTATTAGTAACATAAATTTTTTATATAATTCTATTTACATACCAAAATCAGTCACTAAAATTGCAACCAAATATTTATACACATATAGTTTTATCACTTTTAAAGTGTATTTTGTATTGATATCAAAAGAAAGATAGAAAGACACAAAAAAGTATATTTCGTATTTTAATGTGTATTATACACTAATAATTAATTTTGATGGCTGATTTTAGTGTGCAAATAACATAATTCAAATTTTTTTTTTTGTCTACATTCATTAAATCTCTCAAATTTAAATTACAAATAAAATATTTATATTTTCTAATAAAAAATATTATATAATTAGCATAAATTTTTTACCATTTAGCTAATTCACATATTTTTATTTATTAAAGACTAAAAAACTTAAAAAATTAATTTTCATACACGGTCACTCAAATCATGTATTATCAATTTATCATATTAGAAAAAAATAATTAATTTTTAAATTTACTATTTTCAAAGTGATATGAATACATGAATTTATTTCAAATTAAATTTAAAAACTTAAATAAATAAAAATGGATGGTGTTTCAGGCAAATGAACAATTGTGAATAAGCCTTTGGATAAGAATGTTGATACAATAATAATTCATCACCATGTAAAGAAGATACAAAAAGTGGATAGATATGAAGAGAACAAATCAACAAATTGTGATGGCAATGCAGAGACTGAAATCTGAAAGTAGAACAATGGATGTATTGGTGAGATGAACTCAATTGTCAAGCTTCCCAACCCCTAAGGAGTGTAGCCCTTGCAACACGGTTAACAGCAAGGGTGAAGGCTCCCATTCGAAGATCACAATCATGGCTTTTACACATCTCCTTCACATCTTTGAATCCTCTGCTCATGTATGTCTTGAGCTCTTTGTTCACCTTCTCTTCATCCCACATGAACCCTTGTATGTTCTGCACCCACTCAAAGTAGCTCACTGTTACTCCTCCTGAATTTGCCAATATATCTGGCAGGATCACCACTCCTTTCTTTTTCAGAATCTGCAACATACTTAACATTAAATCATGCCTCATTTCATAGTTCATACCTTTCTGATTCAGAGAATGGATTCAAATAATAACCAACCTCATCAGCCTCGGGATCAGTTGGATGATTGGCTGCTTCAACAACGAATTTGGCTTTAATCTCCTTTGCATTTTCCCTTTGGATCAGATAGCACAAGTTGAAAACCAAATAAGTTAAGACTTATTTTGAATTTTTTATGTACCTAGATAATAAATAGAAGAAAAAGAAAAAAAAAACTACTTATTGATGACACCACCAAGAGCTGCAGGAATGAGAACATCACAATCTTGAAGCAATATTGATTGGGGATCAATAGTTTCTGCACCTTGAAAACCTCTTACTCCACGGTGCTCTTTACAATGCTTTAGTAGGCTTGGGATATCCAAACCTTGGCTGTTCTTGATTGCTCCTGTAATGTCACTCACAGCTACCACTTTTCCACCTTTCTCACTTATTAACTTGGCAGCCCAAGATCCCACATTTCCAAATCCCTGTATAGATTAAGAGTGGATTAATAACCACCTTAGTCCGGACCGGTTAGTACCTATTGATATAGGTGTACGAATTAATCTACTTATAGTACACGTCCATATACCATGGGTTTCTTTTTCTTTTTTTATTTTGATTTTTATACGGTGGTACACTAATATATGTAACTGTTTCTATGTTATCGTATAGTGTATTCATATGTGTTGTAAATTTTTATACTGATGTTACGTTTTTCGTAAATAGAATGTATGAAGGTGTATATGGAATGTATGAAGGAGTCGAGTCATATATTTTCTGTGATACTAATACAGTGTAACGCAATTTATCCTTGCATGAATTTTGGTACCTGTATGACAAAGCGTTGTCCTGATACACTCTTTCCATACTCATTAAGCAAAGCTTCAGTTGCAAAGAGCACTCCTCTCCCTGTTGCTGCTTCTCTCCCTAGAGATCCACCAAGATCCTAGTGAAAATAATGCAAAAGGCAAAAATGGTTCATTCCAATGAAAATCATATATATCATCATATCGTACTTACTCTTCAGAATTTTAATTGAATTTACTCACTATAGGTTTGCCGGTCACAATTGCAGGCGAGTGGCCATGAAATTTGGAATACTCATCCAGGATCCAAGCCATTGTCTGTGGTCCTGTTCCCATGTCAGGTGCTGGAACATCAATCTGAATTCCAATGAGATCATGGATTTTCTGGGTGAAAACTCTGGTGAGTCTTTCTAACTCAGAAACAGTTAACTCTGATGGATCACAACCTATGCCTCCTTTGGCACCACCATATGGTATGTTTGCTACTGCTGCCTTCCATGTCATTAGTTGTGCCAATGCATTAACTTCATCCGTTTCAACCTATCAAAATTGGCATTAACCCTAAACTCAGAACCTAAATCAAATAACCCCTCTACAAATATTACCAAGAAACAGAGCTAGTTAATAAAGTAATCTATTTGTATTACTAGACAATGGATAAGATTTTATCTATTTGTATTACTAGAAGAACCGAAAGAAAAGAAAAGAAGGAAAATTGCTAAATGGTGTTTAATTGTACTTGTTAGAATAACCCATAGAAAAATTAATTTAATAAATTAGTATTTAATATTTTAGAATGTGACAAATATATTATATTTGTTTTTAATAAAATAAAATTCTCTTTAATTTTAAAATAATTTGATAGGTGGATTAAAGTTTTAAAATTTTAACCTGTGGATGGTACCGAATCCCTCCTTTCATAGGTCCTCTGGAATTATCATGTTGAACTCTGAATCCAACAAAAGTTGCTAAGCTACCATCGTCTTTAGGTATTGTACACTCAACCTGCATGCATTTTTATTTATAAATAAATAATACTAATGAAACACAAACTCATAATAATATTGGTTTGAGTTTGATTTACTTGCCTTCACTTCCCTGAATGGAATGAGCAAACTCTTTGCGAGCTTTGAATCAATCCCTAGAACCTTTGACGCCAACCTGAAGTTCCTGTTTGTAGCTGCTAATGCATTCATTTTTCTCACACACAAATTCAATCTTATATTATTTGAAAGATGCGGAAACTCGATCGTGCTGTGTTTCTGTTATTAAGACAACATATATATAGTAATCGTGTGGAGAAGGAAAAAAAGTTAAATTAAATAAATAAAAAAAATACGTGGAGAAGAAAAACACGTCCGCTATTATTTGCTACGATATATAGCATTTAATTGTATAATAAAATGTTTAGCCAATCACAATTAATTAATTAATTATCTAGACAAAAATACTAGTAACAGATTGGTGGCATGGCATGGCAACATGGATAAGTACAAAGCAAAACGTGAAACAATACGTGGATCAAAGTCAGAGATACTGCAATTAGTCTAAAATAAAAAAGTAAATAACGGAACTCTAGGAAGAGCAAGAACCAAATTTAAAAAATTAATTAATTAAATTAAATGGTTCCACTTGACTATTGGTGCATTTAGATTGACTTTCGTACATGAAAATTAGCCTAGCAAATTATTTTGTCCAACTAAATCATTTATTTTAATAAAATATTATTTCATAAAAAATAAAATATTATTTTGATATAAAATGAAGATTCATTCATATATTATTTTTCGTAATATTTAATATTAAAAATAATTTTTTATTTAATATATAAATAAATAATTTAATTGAATTTAATTAGATAAAATAGATATATATTTAGCATTATTCATAATTAAAAATGTGATGATACAATTATAAAAAAATTGAATTATTTTAATAAAAAATGAAAAAACAAAAATATAAAAATATTTTTCATGTTTATCCAAAGTCAGAACATTATATTTTTTTGTTCAAAATTCATCTGGACGTACCCAACTATAATTTGATATTGCTTTATCTAGTTAAATTTTGTGGATGATTTTTTATTTTTTAAATTCCCCCAAAAAGGTACGAATTTCATTTTTGGTGATGTTGTTGCATGGTCACTTTCATTCCAAGAGGAGTTGCATCATCAGCTACTAGATGGAAAATTCTTAGAGGATTATTTGTGATGTATCCATCAGAGTTGGAGAAAGAAAACTCACCGATGATATGTTAGAATATTTGGCAGTTCTTAATTAAAATTGAATTAATTATTTAGAAAAACCTAGCATCTGAACTGTATGTGTCCAGCATATTCGGCTGGCTACTTTATTTTCTAATTAGCATTCAGAGTTTATATGTTCTGGAAACTTCAAAATATAGTACGTAATATCCAGATAGATGATAATGCTTGATGAGATTTCCCTTAATTATTGAACATATATAAGGTTTTGAGTTTTGACAAATAATTTCTTTGTGAGCATGTACTTGCCTTGCACGAAGTCTAAGTTGACTGGAAAGTTAAAAGAAGAAAAACGTGGTTATTATGTATTTTTCTCTATCAGATACGCGTTCAAGATAGATGAAGATTGAAAAGACCATGTCATTATTGTCATGCACCGTAACAACATTCACGAACGTACAAATATATATCTAGGCAAATGTTTTGAAGAAAAAATAAAATCAGTTAAAATACTCTAAATTTTTTATTTATTAATTATTTTAAAATAAATAATTAATTTTAAATATTAGGGAAACTGATAAATATATCTATGAAGATCTATTTTTCGAACAAGAGTATCCTCGAGCATTTGAAAATTTGTAATGGTCTCTCACCTCTTAAAACAGTGGACACATACATCTTTCCGTGACGTGACGGAATCTAGTGAGGTGGAGGAAACGAACTATACTGTCCGTTAAGGATCCTATGTGGCACCTAGCTATTCTGAAGATGCAAAATATCTATCTTTTGAGTATTCTTAATTTGTCTTGACATATATTTTATATTTTAACATATTTCATATTAGTGATTAATTTTTAAAGATGCATCCAAAATAACACTTTTTTTTTATAGAATAAATATAATTTATTATATAATCAATAAATTGAAATAATATATAATATTTATTAGTTTAATAAGATTTTTATTTTTTTTTAAAACAAATATTTTTTAGTATATATTTAGTTTAAATTAAATATATTATATCAATACCTTATTTTTTTTTATCTATGGTATCCCTCAACCCGACAGGTCAATGACTAATCCTTCGCAGATCTAAGCTCCATTTAAGGAATTATCGCTGACCAATTGATTGCTACATGCACAAGGCGGGATTTGATCCCCCACACTTGCTTAAGCAGACTAGTGAGCTGTCCAAATTGGCTATATCAATATTCAATACCTTAATTTATTTTTACAGAATCAATACTTTTAATATTTTTTGGACTGTGGCCTGTAGGCTGTATTGAAAGCCCAATCTGATACACCCCAATCACCAACAACCCTAATAACTCTACCCTCATAATTCCCTTCCCAATGCAACCAATCAAAGAAGAAGAAGAATAGATTCCTCCTCCTGTACTAGCTAGAGATAAAGACAAGATGAGAAGAAGAGCTTGAAAGAAAGAAGGGTATTGGACATTGGATCTTCCCTCATCAGCAAAGATGACTTTGTTGCTTCAAGGTTGTAATCTTCTATGATGCTTAATTACTTCCAGCCGCCTATCATCCTTCATCATTTTGACAATAGGGACAACCTTCACCGTCGAGAGTCTATTTTATTATATATATATTTTTTTAATCCAAACCAAAGACAAAGAAGGATTCATCCCATTCATGATTCACGGGTCTTTCACAAACCATAACCTTTAAAAGTTTTTAGATTGCATTATGATCGAAAATGGGACATCTATGTTTTGGACAAAAATAGCTCAACTACATCATTTTGGCCCAATATAAATATGATAGCCCAGACCAAGCCATGAGAGCATTCTAAATGCACGTCAAAATTCCGTTCAAAAGCACTTCTCGAGGAATGCTCACTTACCCTGGCTCAGCTGGTCCACCTGTCAAGGGCTTATTTGAATCACACCAGTGTCCTCATATAATTAAAGTGTTAGAAGGCATAGGATAATAATATTGGCAAATTAAATTTAATTAAGTGATTTATTTTTATATTAAATATAATATTATTTTGGTGTCAAATAATATAAAAAATTGTACATAAAAAAAATTATATTTTATATTAAAATAGTCTTTTATTTTACATAAAAATAAATGATTTAGTTGCATTTAATTGGTTAAAATTACTTGTTCACATAGAACTATTGAATATGATAATTTTATGTTATTGTTTTCCTAATATAAAGGGTATTAATATATACATATACTAATCTATTTTCTTTTTTAGCCAACATTTGAAAAAAAATACTAATAATTTTTATTCATATTTAGGGTATTAAACTTTATTTTAGTAATTAAATTGTTGACAAGAGGTATAAAGTCCATTAATATTATATATTGAATAATTTTTTTTAGTTAACTTGTTTGTTCATTTATTTCAAATTTTGATGAGTTTATCGATGGATTGTTATATACAAATTCGAATGATAGTTGTTTAAAAAGATAAATGAGCTGATCAATTGTCTAATTAATTTTTTTTTTTGGTGGAGGGTACTTTAAACTCGGCGAACCCAAACTAATTTTTTACGTCGTACCCCCACCAAAATGTGACTATATTTACTTTTGCATACATATTGCTTTCAAAATTTCAGTTCGGAACTAGACGCTTAACCACCAAACAAACCATTTACCACTTGTTGGACTAGGAGATGCGATTACTTGTCTGACCAAGTTAGTCAAACCTAAAACATTAAGGTTTTTTGTATGGGCAAAACATATTAAGGCAGCCATTTTGTAGGCATCTAATACAAAATAGGCGTCAGACCCTTGCAAGCCCATTTTGTGGGCTTGTCCAAAGTTTATTCATTTTATGGGTAGTGGACAATTAGTGGACACAAAATAATGCACGTCCAAGACAAAAAAAATCCCCCGTATATCAAGACTTTTTTATGCATATTTTCAAAATATATTTTTTTTATATTTTTTTATTGCAAGCCCACGCTTTTAACAAAATAGATTATATTATTTAAAAAAAATTGTGAAGTGTGATTTCACATTTTATAAAATTTAAGTGAGACAGAAAATTTATACGAAAAAAAAAAAGTCTTATATAAGATGCAAAGTCAAATTTTACATCATTAATTGAAATAAATGGAGAGAATCAATTTCCACATTAAATTCATCTAATTTGTGTTGCCTAAAATTCGTGAAGCCATGTTACTACTTACGATGATGATTAAAGAAACCATGGGAGCTCGAGTCAAATTGCACAAAATAATGTATCCTTCAATCCTCAAAAGAATGAAATTCAAATTTTACGGTCATCAATGACTAAAGAAAAAAAAAAAAAATCTTATGGTCGTTAAATGTACGAAAAGATACCAAAGGAAAAAATAATTCCTCTTTTTTTTAAAAAAAAAAAATTAAACATATTGTTTTAACTTCTATTTTTATAAAATTTTGAAAATAAAAAATAAAATCACAAATTTGCTAAGGACAGAGACAGACATATATATATTGAGATTCCCTTTTGTCAAGTGTGAGTGTGTGACTCACCCTTTTTCTGATTCTCAAGTTCATCAGAATCTTAAATTATTGGAAACTTGGAATCCTTTATTTCTGTTTTCCTAAATAAAGTAAATCAACCATGTACATAAAAAATTAGTTATTAAATCGATAGTTTGTATATACAAGTTAAAATTTAAAATATACATTAAAAAAAATTAAATGATGTATATATTTGTACGCAAAATATATAGTAACCCACTGGAATTTTTTTGTGTAAATGATATTTTGAAAAAGTAAAAAATATAGGTAACCAACAAAAATAAAACATTCGTAACTACTGTTTATAAAACATTCATAATGAAAGTTAGAATTTTTTTAGAATAGAATATTCGAAACATAAAACAACTAATAATAGAAATAAAATATAAAAAATTTAAAAAAATAGAACATTCAATTTAAATTGTTGGTTGATATTGATTGAATTTTTATTGATTATCTAACATTGTTATATTGAAATATACGACGATAATCCTTGATAAGTTTGGTTAATATCTTTCCAAAAAGGTTATGAATTGTACGTGCTTCCAAAATATGAAAATACATTGAGCTAAATTTGTGTAGTTCCAATTAACACCTACCAACCAGTCACTTATGTTGACAATGCAACATCAAAGTGGAACAACGTGTGCCATTAGTTATCGTCCATGAATGCAAATTGAGAGGGTAGTTCTCCTAAGTGGGCCATCTGCCCATTTCTCAATAACTCTCATTTTGTTTGGGACCAAATTTTCGTTCAATCACTCCTTTTCTTTCTTATTCACAGCCTAGTGACTTCATGCATATCGTGATAAATATCTCCAAACTTTTTTGTCATGGATATGGAGACGTGAGAAGAGTGGGGAAGAAACTACTTGACAGTAACCTCATCAACCTTCCCCACTTTGGTTTGGTAAGAGAGATAATCAAATATAGAACATGCTTTCCATAAATTCCACCTTCACAATGTATAAAAATACGATTACTATTAATTAATTATATAGTTAATAAAGAATCAGTTACCATATTTTCAAAGGATTTCAATTTAATGTTTAGTAAAAAAGCATAGGAATAGGGAACCATAAAATATATATTGTTAAACTTAAATTTTAGGAGGATCCTCACGTTTAAAGTTTTCCATGCGAAGAGTATAATTAATATGTTTATACGAAGGTGAATTATACGTTTCTGTATGTAAAGGCCATAAAAAAGTGTGTTTTTATAATTTTTTTCTCGTGTGAAATTTTCTTTATAAGTGATGACAGAATGATTAGAAACCATTTTTTATATTTATTTTAATATTTTTATACATATAATTACATATAAAGCGACATAACATTTTTATGCTCAAAGCATCAACAATTAGTGTCTATGTGGTGAAGGAGTTGCTTCAGTCAAAACTTTTGTACTGAAGTCATTATTTCATTTACGAACTCCTAAGGAAAATTATGCTACCACGGCAAAGAAATAAGGGTGACACAAATTAATACAAAGTTTGAAAACAGTAGTAATTTAGCACTAGGGTTTGGAAGAATAACAATAATTAGCTATTTTATTTTCCTTTTTGAGTTAAGCTTACAGGTTGTATTTGGAGGTTGTCTCTGAGATAAAATATAAAAGATAGAAAATAAAAATATATAAATAAATGAATTGCCTCAGTCTTGTTTTATAGAATTTTCTTTTTCAGTGTTATAACTTTTGCTCTTTTTAATAACTAATTTGATAGAAAGATTAAATAGTATAATCTTTTTCTTTGGAATAATATTTCCAAAACAAAAATTAATACAGACAAATTTAATTGTTCAATCTAATTTTTTCTCCCTAGCTAATTTAGTGTATATACAAGGAGACAGTAGTATCCCTGCATCATGTTATTTACAGAAGTATATTTGTATGGCAGAGGCAGCTTATAAAACATGGTATTGCTTAACCAGCCATGGAGAGATACACTCCAATAATTGTTTCATCGTTGGTGTTCAAAGACCATCATAGTAACCTCCAATGGTTATGTGAGCTCTGCTTACTGGAACACCTGCCACTACGGAAATTGCTTCATTAAATTTGGTTGCATGTTGTACCACTTGTTTAATGCTCTGCAATCATATCCAAATTACATTCATGGGTTAGTCCAATTATCAAATAATTTCATAATCATCTATTCAAATTTTAATCTAATCCTTGTCAAAAAAAAATATTCAACCTAATGAACCTAAAATATTCATCATTCCAATTTTCAAGCAATATCACAGAGTTTGTTATAAGTTTTGTTACGGCGAAAATTCGGATAATCCACAAACAACTACACATAAATTTTCACCTTTATGTTAGTTGTTAATCTAAAAAATTTGATTACATCTTTTGAAACAACTAATTTTACACCATTTATCTTTTCCATTGTGGTATAAGTACACAAAAATTAGGCATATTCAAGAAGTGACACATTTATTTCCAAAGAAGACTTAGTTTAAGAAGATATATTTATTCAAAAAATAAATATTTTTTAAAGATCTTTATGTGTAGTGCCTTAAATCAAATTTACATATATTCTGCAGATAAATTTCTATGTTTTCATGAATAATTTTGTTCATATCTGTTCCACAAACTAATAGATTATCATGAAAAATATAAGAGTAAACATCTAAATTATTAATAGTTCCTAAAACATTTTCATCTCCAACAAAAACTTGTGATGAAAAATTTGTTGGATCCGAATTAGATGTTTACTCAATTAATTCCAAGTTCCTTTTAAGACAGAGATTATTTCAAACATAGAGAGACAAAAAATGTTGTGACCTTGTCATCAGCATAGATCTGGAAGCGAATGTTCTTGTTCCTCTTTTGGTGGCTTCCAAAGAAGAGAAAACAGATAGTGGCTGCAGCAACACCAAAAGAACAGATAGCCCCAACACCACTCAAGCTCCACTTCCATATGTTGAACCCACCCTCATTCTCCTCTTCTTCTTCTTCATCTTCATCACAGTCCATGCCAAGAACATCTTTCTTATTCTCAATCTTCATTCTTGGAGATGTAATCATTCTTGGAGACGTAATCATCTCACCTTTCTCCTCAAATTTGAACCCACCACAACCTGTTATGTATGTTAGTTAGCAATACAAATAATGAAAATCAAACAATATTCATTCTAGCCAACAAGGTATATATGTTTTTTTTTTCTTTACCACAGTATCCCCAGGCCCTCCGGGCGAGAACTAATTTGTCACGGATCTAAACTTTATTTAAAGATTTCGAACACCTTACACTTACTTAAGCAGACTAGTAAGCTAACCACTAGATCAATCCAAATTCGTTCCAGTAAAGTATATATTAATTAGGAGATTACCTGTGTCCAATTTCATGTCGGCGAATTCATTTTCCTTGGTCTTGAAGAAAACATGTGATGAGACAGTGTCATGATCAAGTAGTGTGTTAGGGGAGACAACGTTGTTGTTTGTGATGTCTTTGTTCATGGCTATGGGAGAAGTAGGATCTTCTTGGGTGTTTGCAATTGTGGGTTGTAAGAGAATTGGAAGAGGAACAAGTTGATTGTGATTGTGAATGATTGTTGGGGTTGTTGGTGGTGATGGAAGGAAGTAATCCATGTCAAAAGCAGCAGAAGTACTAGTTTTTGGATCTAAGTTTCTTTTGGAAAGGAAGATATGGTTGGCAGCCTCATCATTGAAATCAAGGTACCCATTATCTGGGAGGTACTCCCACTCTTCCATATCCATATCTGGCTCGATCTCTAGAAGAAGAAGAGGAAGAAGGGAATTTATTTGAAAGAGTAGTATGGAAGTGGTATTGTGTTGTGTCCTGTAGCATGTGGGAAGAGTGAACTGAAAAAGGTATAATAAGGAAATGGAAATGAATATGATGAGATGGTATGAGTTGAGTAATTGTCCGTCCATTCTTGAACATGACAAATCTAGGAATGGTCTACATGGCCTACCAAGTACCAAGGAGAAAACCCTCTACCATACGCTTCTTCCATTTTATTTTCTTTTATTTTTAAATTATCTATTTACAGGCTAATTTTTTTTATATATATATGGGATTCTTTTTTAATTTAAATTTTTTTATTTTTTGAAGAGTTTTACAGGAATATCAAGGGTGAAAAAAGTGGGTTAAAAAATAAAAAAATTTAGAAGCAAAATTGCCCGAGGAATGTGTTTTTTTTTTTTTTAAGAAAATATTAGGAAGTGAATGCATTACACATAATTATAGATGTCATATAAATTTTGAATGATAACTTAATTATTGGTTCTCTGACGTTAGTTTCGTAGTACTATTATATTTTAAAATAAAATCCTTCCTTGTTATTATATTTAAATTTATTTGTTAATATTTAAATATTTTATGATATTTTCATACATAAAAATAAAATTTACACACTAAAACAAAGAAACTAACTAAGGGATGATGTCAAGGTTGTTAATCGCTCGAAGGTCATCACAAGAAAATAACAATTTTGCATAATGCATTTCGAAGATAATAGCGAACCAATGACATTAAAAAAAAAAAAATATCATCCACCTAATATTTGTTCATAGCATTACTCATTTGTAAAACACCAAAATAGAATTTATTTTCTGTGACACCAATATTGGAAAACCATATTTATTACTATTAGAAAATAATTTTCCCCAATCCAAAGATAAATTAATTAAAAAAATAACATAAAAACGAAATGTGATAGAATAATGATTTGAAGTTTGAACATAAGTGGAACACAGACACAGTGAGTGAGTCACAGAAGACAGGAAGGGGAAAAAGGGGATTAGGGTTTTAGCAGCCAATAATGGATTTGACAGCGGAGAAGAAGGAATTTGACAGCAACAACAACACTAACTCTGACATTCCTCACCCAACCCTTCATTCTTCTTCCGAACCCGACGAGCGCTATTCTCGTGACCTTAAAGCTGCTCTTCACCCTCTAAAGGTTCTTTTCTCCATCTTCTTTCGGCAAAAATAAATAAAAGAAGCATTTTTAGATGAATCTCAACTTTGAATCCAAGTTGTGTTCTTTCTATACTTTTCAATGTTTACTTGTGAAACATTTCATTGCAATGGAATGTAATTGTGATGATACTAGATCCATAGATACTATGTGAAACATTTCATTGCTTTACTTTTAATTAATATATACTTGTGGAGCTGCAATGATTAGATTCAAGCTCCTATCAGATTGACATCATTTTCTATTATGTGTGGTGTTTATAAATTGTATGCATTATCTCTGTTTTTGCTTCCCTAGAAGCTTTTGTTGGAGGTTGACATTTCAGTTGATTTGTGTTGGTTTATTTCCTTTGAGCAGCACAAATTTGTATTTTGGTACACACGGCGAACACCGGGAGTTCGAAATCAAACATCTTATGAGGATAACATCAAGAAAATTGTTGATTTCAGTACGGTAAGTAGAAGGCTATATTGTGGTTTGTTGGTGAATATAAATCCATTGTCATGTATTCTTTATTTGACAATTGTTTATATTAATAGGTTGAAGGATTTTGGGTTTGCTATTGCCATCTTGCTCGACCTTCCTCTTTGCCTAGTCCAACAGATTTGCATCTTTTTAAGGAAGGAATTCGACCCCTATGGGAGGTAGGTACTTAAATACTTAGCTGAAGTTCCATTGTCTTATGGATTGAGAATGCATGATCTGTTCTGTTTTTGAGGGAGAATGAGTGAAGGTCGTGCTTTACTTTTTATTTATATATATATATAAACTTTAAATAACACACTGTAATTTGTTTTCCTTCTTTCTGAAAATAGGACTCTGCTAACTGCAATGGTGGTAAATGGATCATACGGTTCAAAAAGGCTGTCTCAGGTCGTTTTTGGGAGGACCTGGTAAGTCAAATATTTTCTGAGGCTTCCTTTCTTTCTTCCCTGATAAATGTCTTCTATGATTTCTTTACTAGGAATATTAAAAAAAAAAAAAATTTCGGTGATTATATAAATCTGTACAAATGGGATTTTTTAGGAATGGTATGGATTGATACATGTAGTCTAAGTCTCGTTGCTATTGGAATATACCCTTACAATTGAAGAATAATCAAGTATTGAGTGGTATATGAGCAGTATATGTTTCTTTAAATCATAATAGTTAATCTCCGGTTCCCATCCCAGTGACAACCTGGGATGAGATCATATGCAAACTTGGTTTTTTGGTCCCAGCCATCCAAAATCGTGGCCAGAATTTTAGGGTGGGTTATGTGGAGCATGGAATCCAAAATCTTCCCTGCTTGATGAATTTGTATTTGTTGCTGCAAAACCTTTGGTTCATCTTAATTAGTGAGCAATTCTAAGAAAATTAGTTTGCTTCAGATAAACTGAGGAGGAAATATTTGCTAGTAACTGATTAGAAAAGTAATTCTAATTCATCAGTTTCCTCGCATTTGTTTTTTGACGGAACTATTTTCATTATTTTGGGGAAAAACTGCAAATGGATTAGCCAATTTTCTTCTGTTTGGAGTTTGTATTGGTTTTATTCTTACTGACAGTTTTGCAGATGGTGGCAATTTAGTGACTTTTCTAATTAAGTGGAAAATATAAAAATAAGTGACAATCTTGGCCTGATTTTGTTGATTTAAGTCTTTCCTGTGTGTTTTGTCCCCAACCAAATACATATTCCATCCCCTTTTGAATTTTTCTCTGATTGCCACAGAATATCTCGTGATTCATTCTCTCAATTATTGCTGTATTTCTCTCTTCTACTATTGGATTTGGAAATGGTGAAATTAGTAATAGCATTACATGGCTGAGTGCAGGTTCTTGCCTTAATAGGTGACCAATTAGATTATGGAGATAACATATGTGGTGTGGTACTTAGCATTCGTTTTAACGAGGATATACTTAGCATCTGGAATCGCAATGCTTCTGACAATCAGGTTGGTATTATTTTGGATTCTGGTTCATATTAGTGTAAATGCATATTCATGATTGTCTCTAATTACATCTCTCTTCTCATTCCAGGCTGTAATGGCTCTCAGAGATTCCATTAAGCGTCATTTGAAGCTTCCTCACGGCTATATTATGGAGTACAAACCCCATGATGCCTCCCTAAAGGACAATTCATCTTACAGGAACACTTGGTTAAGAGGCTAGATGCATATTCATGTCAGCATATCCACTACTGAGGCGATTATGCACCATCACAATCTTATCCCTGCAAGTTGGTTGGTGTGTCTTTCAAATTCGATGGGCGGCAGTTAACATTGTGACTAGTTCAAGTAGTTTCGTTACATTGAGTTAACTCGTAACATGTCCTTGTCCCCCAGTGTTTCGTTGTAAATATTCTCTCTTCTCTCCTTTGTTGAAGGAGAAGCATTTTCATTCTGATGATAAGATAGATTAACTCTCTTACTGCACCTTAACAAAAGAATTAGTTCTTGAAACTGGCCAAGTATGAATTTAGGACTCTTACTATGAATAATACATTTTATATGCAGGGGCTGTTAACAACGAAATTGTAACTGAAAGTGTAATGAAATGTGTTGGCCATCAGAATCGCGATTGAGATTATTTGGTTTCTTAATTTGTAATGTGATGGTGAAGAACGATCTTGCCAAATCAAAGTAACAGTTATTAGGGAAAATGAGGGCTGGGGGCTGCACTTCACCTTATGTTGTGAACCAAGATTGCCAATTTGACATGGCTTAACCATGAAGCAGAAAACAACCGGAAAGTTGATATGATGCTTTTAACATGTCATTAGAGTTGCTATAAAAGTAGTTACATCATTGTTGTTATCTTATATTGAAACCATAGACCTGCGAATACATAAAGTATCTGCAGGAAATCACCCTAAACAGATGACTGGAGCCCAATGATACCTGTTAGACAATTAGCAATTGTCAGTCTTAAAATAGTGGTATTTTGGTAGTAAATTCTAGAAAGGATGGCAGGGTGATATTTTTGCAGCATATAAAGCAGGAAGAAGCAGGCTGTACTAAACAAAACTGAACTGAACTGAACATGCTCCTTTGCCTGTTATGCTGAGCACAACCTAATTTGATGACTATGATGTTGTAGACATGAATAATTAAGTTTTCAAGCATTTCAACCAAAGAAAAGGTAAGGGGTCAATTTGCATTAACCTCCTCTGAAATTAGGTGTTAACATACATTAACCTCTTACTTTTCATCCTTACTCAAACATGTTTGACAAGGAAAATCCATAGGCTGTGGCCACTTAGTAACAATCTAATTAACTAAACAGGACCATGTGATTGGCAGTGTTTTCACATTTCTCAAGTTTAGATTCCCAGGAATATAAAAAATATTCCACAAACCACACACCCACACTCCTGGAATAGCACAAAGTTTATTAATGGGTAATTGCTATACTAAACAGTATGACAATCAAAAGTTCAGAAGAATTACCGCATCCTACTCTAGCACCTGCATTACCAGTAGTTTTGCTGAGGTCATGACCACCTGTTTCATGATAAACAAAAGTTCAAAAACTCAAAAATGGTTAATAGCTACAAACAATATCAATTTTATAGATAAATAGTAATAGTTTTACTCTACAAGATATCACATTGGAAGAGCTGGAATAATATAAACCATAATGCTTTATTGTCATTAAGAAAACTAACAAAATACTTTCTACTTACACAGTAACTAATGACCGACCAGCATTAGATATAAGGCGTAAATTTCATATTCGAACAAGAACTCAGATACAGAACAGAATCAACCAGGACTGAACCAGTAATTCTCTATTTCAACATCTCCATATTAGGAAACATGGTTACTCAATTAAATCTAGTACTATTATGGAAAAAAAAATTGAAATGAATAGTAATGGTTATGGAGTAAAAGAAGTGTAAATCACATTGACATGTTCAACTACTTTGCCTATCTATCTTACCTCTTCCAAGGTCATCGGGATCAGCATGCACAACAACCGCTCTTCCGAGTATGGAATGCACTCCACTTAACGGAATCTACATATCGAAAGTGGAAAGGCAAAAAGGAAGAGCCAAAGCATTTTAGATCCAATGGAACTATATTTAAAGTTGAAAGAGATAAGTATAATTAAGGGTGCATTTGTTTCTTGTTCTCAAAAAAGTTATTTCAACTTGATTTCTTTATATAATTGAAAATAAGTAACCTGAAAACTTCTTTTTTTTTTTCTTTTCTATTTTTGCTAATTTTGGTTATTTCATACAACTAAAAAGATGTCAAATTGTGAAATGTCTATAAACACAACAATAAGCAAAGTTTAGTTCAGTAATTACCTGTGCATCTCTGATGGAGATCTCAGCAACCCCTGAATGACAAAATCACAAAATTTGTTAGGAGAACATTCATACCAACTATTCAGCAAATCAAAACAAGTAAATAATCCATGAAATAGTACCATCAGGTCCTGCAACAATGTTACCCAAATCACCAGCATGACGCTCATCATCTATAGGAGCTCCATGGTCCTTCTTGAGAGGATTGAAGTGAGGACCTGTGCTTCAGCATAACAAGAAAATTTAAAAATATATATATACATGAAAAATTAATTGCACACTCTGATTAAGAAAATTAAGGTTATTTGTTAAGTGAAATTAATTTCAATGTACCACCAGTGGTGGAGACATTCAATCCAATCACTTAAAGCTATATAAGTGAAAAAATAACTATTTATACATTGATATGATATATAATATGATAATTAGGAAATAATAGTATAAATATTTGAATGAACTTTGGTTCACTTGGAGTTGTTCCTGACTCGAATAGGGAATTACTTTTATGTTTACTCCAGCAATACTCATACATTCTTTTTACGATTCTACTCAATGATAGAACTAACTAAGAATTCACACGAGAATAACTACTTATACATTAACGGAAGCAATTGAATGAGCGTGCATCAAAATTAAACTCTGGTCCAGCAAAGAATCAAAATGAAAAATTGAAAAGTGAAGAGTTGAATAAAGTGGGAACCGGTGGAGTTGCAGCCATTGGTAGTGTCACCAAGAGCATGGATGTGGAAGCCATGAAGACCTGGTGAGAGTCCTGTTATCCTTCCTGAAACATGCGTACTACCTGCAACTTAAACCAATCCATCCATAAACACACTCAATTTCAAAATCATGGTAATAATAATCAGAGAAAGAGAAGGGAGAAAAGAAAAGAGACCATTGGATTGCTGAAGGAATTGAAGAGAGCCTTTGATGTTGTTATCTCCGATGATGAGAGCCACAGCTTTGACGCTTCCCTTTCCACTCTCCATCTCTCACTGCCACTTCTACTGCTATTGCTATCAAATAAAATAACAAGATATATTTAAATACTTATTAGTAACTACTATCATAAAGATTCAAAATTCATCTTATACGAAGATTTGGCCTTTAAGCCCACATTTAAAAAAAAAATATAGCAAAATTTTTAAAAAATAATATTTTTATAATATATTAAAATCTAATCGTTTAATTCATCATCATCCTCTAGTGATTAAAATGAAATTTTTTTATAGAAAGACAATTTTAAAATTTTCATTATATTATCCATCTTATTTATTACAGTAAATACAAAATAAAAAATATGAACTATTTAGAGTGATTTTTTAAATAAAAAATTGTTACATGCACAGTAAAATTTAGCCACAAATAATTCACAAATTACTTATGCATGTATATATATTTATTATTAAGTATTTTTTATATGTATTTTATATTTTAATATATATTTTATATTGATAGTTAATTTAGTGATTAAATTTTGGTGTAAAAATTGTATATATTTTTTAATAGTAATATTATTTTTTTATTTTGACCAAATAAATTCAACAAAATTATTTATTTCAATTAGATAAAAAATAGCATTAAAATAAATTTTAATTTTATAAGGAATAAATAATTTTGATGGATTTGCCAGGACAAAATAGATCTATCTAAAATTATTGTTTTTTTAAATTGTTTCTAAAATATTTTCCATTTTAAAAAATCTGCGCTAGAAGGAAGTATTCTTCTTAAAGAAAAGAAAATCCATGAAATAAACTCTTAATATTTTAAGGAAAAAAAATTTCAGCCCCTCGTAGAATTGGCCACAAACGGAAGGTGCTCAATCAATATTATTAAAAAAAAAAAACCGTCCATTAACTTAAACTGGAATGGAATCAACGGCTAAAACTTAGTTTTTGGGGCTTTCTGATAGTTGTTAATTGCAAAAGTGATAAAATACTTCTCCTTCATCATTTCTTAATTTATATTTGTTCGAAAGTCAATAATTTATTCTTTGTGAATTATTGTGATTAGTGTTCTTCATCTTCATCGTTATTAAGAATATATTATATAGGATCATAGAAAATAAAAACAAAAACAAAGAGAAAGAAAGATGAGAGAGATCATAAGCATTCATATTGGACAAGCTGGAATTCAGGTTGGAAATTCTTGTTGGGAGCTTTATTGCCTTGAACATGGCATTCAGCCTGATGGCTACATGTCCAGGTTTATATTCTTTTTCAATATACCTACATTAGTGTTATCAATTTTGGTCTTCTTTTTTGAATCTGTCATTATTGGATCATTATAGCATACTCTATCGATCTTTTTATTCGATTTGCGACAAATTAATCTTTAAAATACAATGTAAAAAAAAAAAAAAAAACCTTTGAAACATCGCATTCTACGTAAGCCTTGGATTGAATTGACATTTCGGTTTTGCTAATTTCATGCTTATTTTTTGGTTATTACACTTTGCTCGATTTAACTATAATAATGCATTAACAAGTTCTTTCTATGTGTAAACATGCATATAAATTAGGTCATTATCCACATACAGAGTATGAAGAGAATCTACCTAGAATACAGAGTAAATATTTATTTGATGATAAAATAATATTTTATTTAATTAAAAAACATGTGACCTAATTCTCATTTATTTTTACTCTTCTTCTGCATTCTCTACCTACGTGAGTAGAGAATTAAGTTGTAGTAACCAACATGGCAACATCACCAATGAATTTGATATCTTTTATTTCACACATTTGAGAAGTAAGTAATAGATTGCATAAATGATATATAACTCCTTCATTTTAACGTACTTGTTGTATGTAGTGAATCCAAAGAAGCTTCAGAAAATGATGCGTTCAGCACATTCTTCAGTGCAAGTGACTCTGGTCACTTTGTTCCGAGGGCTTTATTTGTGGATCTTGAACCCACTGTTGTTGATGAAGTAAGAAGTGGTACTTATAGGCAACTCTTTCATCCAGAACAGTTAATTTCTGGCAAAGAAGATGCTGCTAATAATTTTTCAAGAGGACGTTATACAGGTCAGTTAGTTAGTTAGTTAGTTATGAGTTGAAATTAAAAGATACCAATTCATATCAAAAGGTTATTATATATCACTTTTATTGTTATATGTTGCAGTTGGAAAAGAAGTTGAAGAGGTATGCTTAAATCGAATTCGTAAGTTGGCTGAAAATTGCACTGGCTTGCAAGGATTCATGTTTTTCAATGCTGCTGGTGGTGGCACTGGTTCTGGTTTAGGCACATTGCTTTTGGAACGATTGTCTTCTGAATATGGCAAGAAGTCAAGACTTGGCTTCATCATTTATCCTTCTCCTCAGGTATATGCATTATTACACTGAATTGGGATCGGACAGTTCTTAACTATCAACTTCACATGAAGATAACGTGAATTTACTCCTGATTAGAAAAAAAGTTGTATATTAGAGTAAATCGAAACGGGGCTACTCTGATACAGAGTAAAAATGTGCAGATAATATCTTAAAGAAAACAAAGAGTGATATAAGTCTAATATATATTCTCTGTACATTGTTACTCTGTATCTGAGTTTCCACCAAAACAGAATATCTTAGAGAATCTAACATTGGCTTGTTGTTGAAGGTATCTACTGCTGTTGTTGAACCTTACAACACAGTTCTTTCGAATCATGCTCTTATAGAGCACACAGATGTGGTTGTGGTTTTCGACAACGAAGCAATATATAATATCTGCAGAAGATCATTGGACATAGAAAGACCAAGTTACACAAACCTGAACAGGTTGATATCTCAGTGCATCTCTTCATTAACAACTTCATTGAGATTTGATGGAGCCATAAACGTTGACATAAATGAGTTCCAAACAAACCTGGTGCCATATCCAAGAATTCACTTCATGCTTTCATCTTATGCGCCAGTGATATCGTCGGCGAAGGCATATCACGAGCAGCTAGAAGTGGGTGAGATCACCAGAGCTGTGTTTGAGCCGGAAAAC
>JASCZI010151115.1:11453-32551 GCA_036250425.1 Stylosanthes scabra | reverse complement strand
TTGGTTTTTTTTTTTTTTTTTTTTTTTTTTTTGCCTTTTCTTGATAGATTGCAATTCAAATGATGTGCTTTACTATAAATTAATGTGTAGCTGAAAGGTTATGTAATTTTAGTTGTAATTACAAAACTTTTCTGGAAGGAGTAATTGCTCTACTTTTCATTACCTTAAACTGATGTTTACATCTGTATGAACCTTATTCTTGGGTAAAAGAATTGGTTGTTTTTATTTTTCCTTTTCTTAATAAAAAGAAGGAGAATGACATACACATGTTGACATGTATTATTGATTGATAAATAACTCACAATCTTATTGTATTGTTGTTAAAGTTTTCTATCCTCAAGATACAAATATGATTATTTATCTTATATTAGTACTTTTTATCATTATAATTATTGATTACATTAAAAAAAACATCATACTGCACGCATTAAATAAGAAATGTTCAGTAATTTCAAATAAAAATAGAGTAAATTGCCTTTGGGGTTTGGTCAACGTCCAGTTTGGCAATGTTCTTTAGGAGAATATCCAAACAACCTAGTAAGACAACCGAAGTAAAACAAGAAGCTGATTTCTGTCGCTTCTTCTCCAAGTTGAAACTTGAAAGGATTATGACAAATGCCTGAATGACTTCCACTTGGAGGTTGCAGAATGATCCTTACTGACTACAATAGTAACTTATAATCGATTTTTTAAATAAATTATGTATACTTAATAGACATTTATATTTTGAAAATTATTATATTTTTGTACTTTTTTTTATAATGTTTTTAAACCTTTTTCACCTTTTCAATTACAACAAAATATGAGCATGTGCAATGAACCTTTTCAACTTTCAGTTTAATTATGATCAAACTCCCTCGTTTTTGTAGGAGATAGTTATTAGCAAAGTTAGATGTATACAAATTTTGAGCCTATTTGCCCCATTTGTCCACCAAAGGCAGAAATTAGTATACAACTCAACTGAATTTTGTATATATTGATGCAGGGTTTCTTTGAAGTGAATTCAACAGGGAAAAATGCATCAAAACAAGAAAAAGCTAAACAAGGAAGTGACAAAGGAAAATGATGGGGTGGTAGGAGTTGTGTAATTATGCACATATAGGCTGCATTTGGTTCCTCTCCTAGGACAAAAGAAACAGAACACAAACACAGTAGAGTCACAAACACAAACAATGGAGATAGAAGCAGACACATAAATACTGTATTTAGTTATAATGTCAGAAGTCAGAACTGAAAAGAGAGAGTAAATGGTCAAATTGGTTCTCCAAATTTCACTCATTGGTAAATTTATCATCAAATTTTCGCGAAATCAAAATAATCTCCCAAACTAATCATGTTGGTACATTTGGAGGACTGAGTTGATTTAATAAAAATTTGGAAGACCAATTTGACCATTTGCTCTAAAATAGGTTTATATTTTAAAAATGAAATGAATGAAAGAATATGAAAAAGCAGCTAAGACACAGACCAAACACAGCCATAAGGATCAACGATGGGTGCTTAAACACCCTGCTTTTTGGCAAGCCATGGTTTGATGACACTGGAAACAATGATTATAACAATGATGAGAAATATTAAGATTGCAATGCACATCCATTTTCTAGATTTCCTTTGAAGTTTCTTTGCCTTATGGAGGGCTGTGTTGCCCTGTTGCACGTGATCTACTGCACTTAAAACCTGATTCAACACAAAATACAAACCAAATTTTATTTGAAAACTTAACTCAATCAAACACATGAATCACAAGCATATTCAGTTAAACAACTGCAAGAACAATGTGTTTGGATTCTGTGTCTGAGACAAAAATACAGAGGCAAAGGAGACAAGGAAGTATAGAAAATATTGTAATTCTGTATCTAAGAAAGAAAAATTGTGTCTCTGTTTCTGTCTTCACAACAAAATGAGCTTCTAAGTCTCCTGTCTCTATATTTCTGTTCAAAGACAGAATCCAAACACAATCCAACAGCATTGTATTATAGAGTGTTCCAAATACCTGTGTTTCTATGTTGTTAAGCATATCACCTTGTGCATCGACTAATACTGCCATATCCATAAATATCTGCCAAGACATGATGAAGGTTATTTTTTGCCGAACTTGATATTTGGCCATCTCATCAGGTAGACATGTAAATGCATTTCTCAGACAAGAAAATTAATTACAATAATTTTCACAAGGCTTCTAATTGCATCTTGAGCTTCCTACTCCTACAGATGTAGCAGTGCAATTTACTCATGTTTATTTTGTATCCGTTTTATTTACACTATTGTATAAAAAAGCTCCATAATACTTTATACACCTCAAAGATCTTCTTTGGTCACATTTTTTAAACCTATCTCAGAAGAAGTAGCTATGAAGGAGGGACCTGAAGCAACAGTTAAGTTGTCTCTATGTGACTTCAAACACGTGCAAACTAGCTAAATACATTGTAATGGTCACTGATAGGCCCTAGTGAAAGAGTGTAGGGTGATTAAGAGTTAAAAATCTAGACCTATATGTAAAGAGAATAGATATAGAAACCAAAAGGTAAATTATTACCACCACATGCTGTTAAGAAAATTAACTAGTCTATCTTGGGAGAAAAAAAGGTAACTACTGTTAATCCCTTGCCACTATGAACAAAATATAATATCATTTGATACATGCAGCTAATCCGACCTAGTAGGATACTTTCAAATTGTAGTTGCTGCAGATTATTTGAAACAAAATACCTGTTGTAATTCAACAAGCTTCTTCTCAACATCTCTAGCTGCTTCATGGCGCTCATGAATTTCTGCTAGAGTGTCCACTATCTACACAGGGAACATAGAAGTTTGAGAGGTATCAACCAAAAGAAGGTAAATTCTTAAGATTCATGTTCTTAGCCTATTAACCAAGGAGAAAGGAACATCAACAATGTTACTATCTAGAAACTTGAATTTTACTGAATAGAAACCAAAACGAAATGAAACAGAATATTTTATATGGATTTAAAACAAAAAATAACATACATCTTCTAGAGATCAAAGAAACTTATTTAATACTAAGAAAAAAAAATTGAACAGGAAAAAGAAGAGGAAGAGATGGAGAAGGTATTAGAAAAGAGCCTAACCTGTCCTCTTCCTTGTTCCTGAATTGCCTTCCGGAAAATTTGCTCACTATCACCAGTCTCAATTAATCTGTCAATTGTCTGTACATTGTTAAATGATTAGAAGAAAAACTTCTCAAAGGCATATAGTTTCCTCCTACCAAAAAAGAGTTTCAGGGAAAAATGAAAATACCTCCTCATCAGCTCTTGTGCCCGTTACTAACAACCATGAAAAACAGGGAATGCCAAGAATTTAACTCCACCTCATGGAAAATCAATGGAATCAAATTGCATGAAATTTTTAACAAAAAAAAAAAAAAAAAACACTAACCTGTAAACACACGTCTCTCAACAACTTCACGGTGTTCTTGATGAATGGCTTCTCTAAGGGTCTGCAAAGATTTAAAAATATTAGAAATAAGTGCATAACACAGGATCCATTGTATAGAAAAATAAAATTGACAAAATAGATTCAATGTGTTCAAAAAGGACAACACTTATATAACAATTAAACAGAATAGAACGAAGAATTATGACATAACATTTTCTTATATATATTTTACACACAATATTTTTTATGGTGTCCAACACATAATATACATTTGCATGAGTTAAGACACACTATATACAAAAGAACAATTATAAAACAAGTTTAGGCAAACCAACCTGAAATTCAGCCATCTTGTCCTTTAGTTTCTTTTTCAAGTTACTGCAAAACAATTTAATACAACAATCAGGTGCAGATAACATCGGTCCAACATTAAGCAAAATACTAATACTTCATAAGCGAACCAATATTATTGGTAGATTTCACTTTCTGCATAAGGAAAATCAGGCTAAGAGAAGCAAAACTTTTCAATGTTTGCTAATTTCTTTTGAGCCCTCAACTATATGTGTTATCGAATGGATTTCTGCAATATAATAGCAACAATGGCAACATCCTTGGAGATTGAAGAATATGATATGCAAGTTTATTTGTAGACTTGAATACTGAGACATTTTTCACCTTTCAGGATCTAAAAAATTCTACTTTACAGTGGCAGAACCTGTGCCTTCAATAGTGGAAAAATTGAAAAAGAAAAGAGAACTAATTAAACTATACTACAATTTTAAATTAAAACCACTAAGTTGAATCAGCACTAACATAGTTGTTGCTGTTCGTGATCGGTCAACACCTGATCCTTTTCCACACCCAGGTTTCTGCCTGTTTGCCAAATTCTGCAACAGAAAATGTACTAAATGGTATTAAGGGAGGAGTAATAACAAGAATCTACACCATTATTTCTAGTGGCTACATTTGGATACTGTCTCTGAGGTAGAAATACAAAGATATTGGATACAAAACTCATCAGGTTGTGGAGACAGACAAAAATTGTCCCGGATAAAGAAAATTCTTGTATTTTCTAAGGTTGTTGAAAAATGGGAACAGGAAATATCCATATCTGACTATGTTTTATTGTTGGAGACAAAATCCAAATCCAACCTGACAAACATGTATTAGAGATCTCACCTCTTGGTCCAGTTCTTCAATTTTTGTCTTTATGTAATATCCAGTTTTTTTAACTTCATCAACATCTTTCTCCATTCTCTCTTTAATAGCTGCAAAGGATGTGTGGATTAAACAGAATTAATTAGCCTAGTACTCCTGAAAACAATCTTAAACCTCCAAAGACCAATCTCCAAATGTAACCTTTCGTTTAAATTAAAGTGGTATCAAACTTCTGCAATCTGATTGCTTCTTTTAGCACATCATTTTTTCATATTGTAATTACAAAGAATATATAACCCTTAAAAGCAACTTATCCAATTTTGATCCCACTGCCCTTCTGCAATTTCTTTGTTTTCAAAACTTTCTTAGGCGGTTCCAACTCCGCAGTTTTCACAGTCCCATACACATCACAACCCATTCAATAAAAAGGTGAAAAGATCCCACCTTACATCCTTTTTTTTTTTTGTGTTCCAAAGACTTCTCAATCAAACACGCCATTTTAGACATCACACTACAAGATATATAATTAGTTTTGATAGTTAAAAAGTTTCATGATGATAATTTTTTATAATTGATTAGATCAAACTATAATATAAATAAAGAAAAGTGGATTAATAGACATTAGCATACTTATTGTTTATTTATTTATTAATCCAATGACATCCATCAAATTATTCCACCCAATCTTTAACTGAAAAGAAGAACATGAAAAAGATTTTTAAAGGAAGAAACTAAGAAAATAGACCAGAATTATACTAACCCTTCATGTCAGGAGCCTTGGTCACAGATCTTGACTCCTCATGGGCATCCTGTAAACAAGTTTAGCGCAAAATGATGAACAAAATTACAAGCAGTGCTTGCTCAATAAAGTACAGAAAACAAGGAAGCACGACACTTAATAGAAAATTTTCCTAAACAAGTCATACATATTACATAGAGAGTTCTCTACTCTTACCAATTTGAAAATTCTAAAGTTGGAGCAAAAGCAAATTATTTATTTATTTTAACTTGTTAGAAAGCTGATTAAAATGGAGCAACAATTCAAGCCTTATTTCAACTGCAGTCACACTAGAATCTTTACAGAGCTGTATATCAAAGCTAAGAAGTTTAAAACGAGGAAGAAATCCCTTTAAAATTTCTAGTTTTATTTTCAGGCCAAAGACTTTTGAACTCAACAAGAAGAAACTGGTTCTGTCCTTTGGGTAAACCCAATCTCTCTAACCGTTCATTTGGTGGCCCTTCCAAGTTCTAACTCTGTAAGTACATCAAAAAGGAGAAACTCAAAAAGAAAAAAATATTTATATGGTTGAATACATTTAATATAGATATTATGCCACGATTGACCACTTTTTATTTATCGTATTTATGTTAAAACACTATCACAAGTATATCTGATATCTTAGACAAAACTGATTCGCTATCCGTGTAAAATTTTTGTTACAGACGTGTTTAAGGGTAAGACAGCTTACCTGGAGCTTTCTCAAAAGTGTATCCAGCTTAGCATATTGTTTATCAAGCTCTTGAATCTACAAGATGAGGGAGAAAATCCATGCATTCTATGAGATGATGACAACATGAATTTTAAAGGCATCCTCTAATTTTACAAAATGAAATATTTAACAAAATTGAGAGAGAAAAAAGAAAGAAGTGTTGATTAATGCTATTTAACATAAATACAAGGATTAAGAACAAACACCTTTTTGAAGAAAAAGTTCAAGCCCAGTTCTCCTGAGTTCATTCCATATGCTCCTAACTCAATGTCTTCACCACCACGACCTTGGCCACGTGGGATCTCAAACGATTCCTTAAGAAAAAAGGGTCATCAAATTAATAAATACAGTTTCATCTTAATATTGCATATGCCATCTACACATTCTAACTTCTAAGTAAAATATCCACAGACATTACTGCTGTTCTATTAGCTCTTGTTCTACATATGATTTAAGTATAAGCTGATCTATGATGCATGTAGAATTCAAAGTGTGCAAAATAGAGCATCCTATTTCTAAATAAAAAAGCACTGAAGTCAAAACACACAATGTGCAGTTCACAAATTAAAAGTAAATCACAATTCACAACTATATATTATGAAGACAGAAAACAGATATGAAAATTGATTATCAAATCTCTCAAATGTAACCTATATAATAAAGCAAACATAAAAAAAAAAAAAAGCCCTCTCTTAATCTTGTAGAGCTTTTGTTAGAAACATTTGAATAATTAAGTTCTATAATCAACACAAAGTTTAATTCATAGCTAGAATAAAGTAAGTTTACTCTCCATTCAAAGTAACAATTTCCAAATTCAAAGTATAAGTGAAAAATTGAATTGGTAAGTTCACCATTATCAGGAAACAAGAAATAATCAAAACATTTTACTGATAAAGTCAAGGGGAATACAATTTGGATTATGTGAATTTGGGAAAAGGCAAAATGGTTTATGACAAATGCTGATGTCTCAAGCTTAACTGGAACTAGATCTCTAGATCACAATTAACTTTAATTTAGTCCTTACAGAAATTGCAATAGGAACACCTGGGTTATCATTTTTAGTCTTAACCCATTTTCGGATCAGTTAGCAACTTTTCCTACGGGAAGCAGAGGCAAGTGGATTAGTGGAATGCTAATTTTTGTTTTAAATAATTCCAGATTAGCAATAACTTACTTTTATAGTAATTTAATTGTCACTGTAACTAACAGTTGCTGCTATTCCTATTTAGTTATAAAAATCTGAAGCTCAAAATCTGATAAATATGATTCCAAACATGAACATTCAACCATTATTTCTCAGTGGCTGTGCATGAATGCATTTCACCATGTACCATACAATGCTGAAATCTCATATATTTTGAAATTCAATTAGTTTGTAGGTCCTTACAATCTCACTCAATTTTCAATAACGTCCATATAGTTTACTCCCCATAGTACAAAACAAAAGAAAGAAAAAGAAAAATCGAAGTTCCTAATTTCACCTTCACAAAACGTCACAATGGATGCAATATTTTATAAATACGAATTACCCTAGCTATCTAATATATTCCTAATATGTTATTGTAGCAGCATTTTCTCGGCAGATCAGAGAAAGCTGGATCTGGATGAGAAAAGTAACCATAATAGAAAGAAAAACAGAAATGAATGAATTAGGTGAATGAAAGAGGAATATTACCGATAGAAGATCGTTCATTGTGGAAGAAATTAAAGTTGAAGGAAATCAATGGCGGAATGGAACGCGAGGAGAGGAAGATTGGGAGCTGGGAAGGACGACCTGGTTAAGAAGAAACCAGGCCATACGAGGAGAGAAAACCCAGAGAGAGGCACAGAGAGAAGGAAACGCGCTTTTATAATTTCTGTTACTTTTATTTGCTTCGTTTCTTCGTTGTCGTCATGATAAGTAGCAATCATAACTTTGGAAACAGAATCACCAACCATTGCGGACACACTCAGCATGCTTCAGCCACAGATCATGCATGAACTTTCAATCAACGAAAATAAATAAATAAATATAAATATTTATCAAAATAGAAAGTCCTACGCCAAAACCACCTGCATGCATATATCATAAAAAGGATAAAAATTAATTACAGATTTCAGTTAGTACAAAAAAATACATGATAAAAATATAATGTTAGGTGTACATCTATTTTGGCCATAATTTTCTAAATTAAAAAAAAAATTAATTACAGATTTCAGTTAGTACAAAAAAATTACACGTAAATAATTTTTAATTTGACATGAAATTATCTTCAATGAAAAAGGATATTGAGCAAATGTTATAGGTAGCCCATGGAGTGGAGCCAAAGAGTGAAATCCCTAACCCTAGCCACTTGCATGACTGTTTGCCGCCTCCTTCTTCTTGCGTGACTTCTTCCTCTTGCAGTCGCCGCGTCCTTCTTCCTCTTGCGGAACACTCTCTTCTTATTGTTGTTGTGGTCAAGTGATAAGTTAGATCAGTTTAGTTTCAGATAATAATTTTGTTTAATTTTAAATTATAATTTCTAGTTAAATTTATTAGTTCCCTAAGGGCTCCTAATATTAATTCCAGAAGCACTGCTTATTTTCAATTTATCATATAAATAAATGACTTGATTGAATTTTATTGACAAAATAGATGTACGTCTAGAATATTTATTGAATAAAAAATTAATCTACATATGCACCTCCGTATGCCCTATTTACAACATCGGAAAATAAAAATATTAGCAAAGAAAAATAAAATTTATGTATGGATATTTATATTTTTTTGTGTTATAAATGGAGTGTACAGATATTTACAATGATATAGCTGTTATATATAAATACTAAATAATGATTGATTTGATAATTGAATTTGAAAAAAGATTTAAAATCCTAATTCATAAGCCTAATTATCTTCTTAATAATTAAAAGGGCAAAAAATTTAATTATAAATATTATCTTTTAAAAATATTAAAAATATAAAAAATATAAATTTTTTTTCTATATAAAAATTAGAAGAAGAATAATTAGGTTTATAAATTAGAACTCTTAATCACAACTCATTAAATTTTACGTATAAATGGTATTTTTATTTTTTGATTTAATGACGGTTATTAAGGTAGACTAACATGGTTGTATATATAAAAGAGCTAAAAGCCTAAAACTCAATTTTCACTATGAATTTATGTACATATAATATGTCATGTAATATATAACTATATATTACCTGTATTTTAAAATAATTATATTTTTACTTTTATATTTATAAGAAAAATTCAATGGATCTAGATTTATTTAGAAGAAAATTGAAAAGCAAGAGAATCAAATTTCTTAATAATCTAATTTTGATTTACTAATATTATGAAAGAGCTTTACATACATATTTAATTATCTGATATTACGTTATAAAAATAATCATATTTTATATTAATTGCGTGAATAATAACCAAATGAATAGATGTGATTAAATGAATTTTTAAAATATTTTTTACTTTCAGTGGATTAAAAATAAACTATTTTTAATCCACTTCTTTTCTTTTTATCTATTTTCTTTTTATTAATCTTTTTCTAATAAAAAAACATATTTGTACCATTTTTGTATTATTCTTGATTTTTTCAGTATTAGAAGATAAATTTTTATCTGTATTTCTAAATTTTATTTAAATATTAAAAATATAAATTAATGTGTATAAATATATAAAGATTGAGTGCTATTCAGCTATTCTTTTTCTAGGTATATATAGCATTTAAATAAAAATGATTACAAAAAATATTTCTTATGTTAAAGTCAAAGTCATAAGAAATGTCGACCAAAGTGGAGTAAAGGAAAGTAAAAGGAGTGTTTTAATTTCCTTTTCAGGTAAGTGAGGTTCCAAATCCTTCTAATAGCGACTCACTTAGCAGTTACCACAATACTCCAGAAACTAGCAAGCCACCGTTTGTTTCAACGCAAAATCCAACTTTCTCTTCTCTTCTCTTCTCTTCTCTTCAGGTATCGTATTTCTATCCCTAATCTATTGATTTCCAGATGCCTGTTTTACTCTATCTTTCATAGTTTGATTGACTCCATCGGTGGCTGGATTTGTATTCAACTCACTTGGTCGCTTTTTTTTTTTTTTCTAAATTATTTATATTTATTTGGAATTGTGATAGTCTGCTAGGGTTATTTATTCGTGACACCAGAAATTGAATTATTTAAACTATGTTCTATATCTATATTATATATGCATTATGTTATGTTTGATTTGATTCATGTTTTGCATTGCTTTGGAATTTTATATAAGGGACTAGGGTTCTTCATGTAAATGATCTTTGCAGCTGAATTTTATTGTATTTTATTTTATATTTCTTTACTGAAGAGTTTTTTTCATGTATTGGATTGGTATGGGGTTGGAAACAGCAATAAAATATTCAAATATGAGTTTCTATTAATCTCAATTCATCAAATTTTCACCACCGTTTCATCCCCAATGTCAACGTGAACCTAAAGAAGTTTCTGCTAGGTGCTAGCTGTCTAAATTGGTTTGGATTAGATTAAAGGAATTGATTTCCATTTCAGTAGAGTTAAATAAAAAAAATCTTTTAGTTGGATTCTTGTTTATACATAGATAGTATATAAAAGAAGGGAATGAAACAGAGACAGACACACAAAATTCTCTTCTATCTCGAGGGAACAGAAAATACCTTTTTTTGTGTCTCTATATCTGTATTTCCATGTCAAAGACAAAAACATGGCCGTATGAATATAAGATGACTGAGATAGCATTTCCCTATGAAAAACACTTTACTTGTTAATTTGTTATTATATACCATTGCAACCGGTTATTTATTAGCTTTAATTCAATTCAATGGTGATTGTCCTCTATATTTGTGTTTGTGAAGTCAGATGTTGAGCAAACATTTTACTTGTTCAACTTTTGTTTGTTCGATGTATTTGTTTGTCATATAAGTTTTGTTGTTAAAAAATGTCCATGTTTCTAACTGATTTAGATTTATTTTGTTTGATGTTTTGGTTTTAAATTATAGGTCAACTTGATTACTGGGTGTGCATATATGTCTCACCCTTATATTTGTATCATTAACTTTACATCATGGTTGTGGCATGAAAGAATATGCATTGACTGATTTATTTGTTCATTACTCGTTAGCATGCCCGGCTGCAATACATTTTACTGTATTAGCCTTTAGGAGATTGTGAATTTTTTATTTCTTTGTTTTATGGATTGTCAGATTCATTCAACAAGATTTTTTACATCATCATTGTTTGTAGATATGGAGGACGCATCTAAAGTCTCTCTGAAAATCAAGATTGACGATAAAAACCCAGGTGATGTGAAGGAGGACAAGACTGAGGTAGAGGTAGAGCTGAAGAACAAATCCAAAGAGAAAAAGGAAAAGACTGAGGTAGAAGTGGAGCTGAAGAACAAATCGAAAGAGACAAAGGAGAAGACTGAGGTGGAACTGGAGCTGAAGAACAAATCGAAAGAGAAAAGGGATAAGGAGGACAAGGATGGTAAGGAGAAGAAGAAAAAGGAAAAGAAGGAGAAGGATGTAGAAAATGAAACAAAGGACAAAGGAGAGGATGGTATAGAGAAGAGGAAAAAGAAGGATGAGAAGAAGAAAAAGGAAAAGGAGGAGGAGGATGTAGAAATTGCAAACAAGAACAAGGAGAAAGAGGGTGGAGGAGAGTATGGTGACGAGAAGAAAGACAAGAAGGAGGGGAAGAAAAATGAAAAGAAGGACAAGCATGAAGAAATGAACACAATGAAGAAAAACAACGAGGACAATGATAAAGATGGTGAAGACAGTAAGAAAGAGAAGAATAAGGAAAAGAAGAAAATAAAGCTAGAGAAGGACAAAGAAGATAAGAAGAAAAAGAAGGAAGAAGAAAAGGAGCATAAGGATGAGGAGAAAGATGAGAAGAAGTCAATAAAAAAGAAAGAGATGAAACCTCATATTGAGGGAGAAGAGGAAGCAGAACAACAGAAAGATGAAGTGAAACAAGTGAAAGAGGAGAAGGAAAAAGAAGATGGCAAAGATAAGGGTAAAGGGGGAAAGAAGAGAAAGCCTATTGGAAAGGACAAGTCCAAGGATGTCACCAAGCTGAAACCAAAGCTTGAGAAGATTAATGAGAAAATAGAAACACTCCTCCAAAAGAAGGCTGACATTGAAAAACAGATAAAAGAAGCAGAAAATGAAGGTAATAATGCAGACATGGAGAAGGCCTTAGTAGAATAGCAGTTGAGTACATATATCTGTAAATTATGCTTCACACAGTGACTTCGTTCCCAAACCACATTCCACGAGATAAAATAAAATAATGCTTGTAAATAATGGAAAAAGCAATATATTGCAACCAAGTAAACCAGCATTCTACAAATACGGGACGATGTGGCTGTCCAATTTCATATTATGTTGCCTCTGCACACTGAAAACACAGCAAGTGGTCTGCATGACAAAGAATTATTAAAGTTAAACCATTTTTATTTTTTTGGCACTAGTTATTAGTTAAAGCATTTAAAAACCTCAAACTACTTAATACTTAAATTTAAATTAACATATAAATTTAAAATTTCTATTTTTTTATAATATATATAAAAATATAAATTTAGAGACTAGGTAGTTTCTCATTCAATCTTAGCATTTCAATTTTTTATTAGAATGTCACGTTATCAAAATCAAACAAATAACACGTCCAAAAGCACAACTTCTAATTTTGCTTAGCATTTAAACCCTTCTTTTTTCAAAAATCTTCTATTTAGAAAAGTCTCATATTTCCAAAAGCACAACTCCTTGTTCATATTTGTTTCTTGCTTTTTCAATTTTAATCTCAAATTAAAATGTAATAATGTCTTTAAATAAAATTAAAAACCACATTAAAACACAAATAATACCAACACACTATTCTTATTAAAAATACACACTAAAAGACCATGTATTATTTTACTAAAAAAATTCACTACTTAACTAATATATATACAAACCAGACTATCATGTTCTATCTCAAGATACCACAATATATGAATGAGTATAGAGACAACTCATAAAAAGATCAGAGTCACGAAAGAACATGATCATTGGACACTCAAAATACGAGTAGTACATGATATTTACTTCAGCAAGCAAAGAAGAACCAATATATTTCGAAATGATTTTACTAGATGAAAAGATAAACAAATATCTTATTATTATTCTGGTTCAAATATTCATTATACAAGTACTATTTTGTTCAACCTGTTACCATATCTATTCCAAAATTGTCATCCTTTAAAGTAAAATAACAATGTATTATTTGTTATTCTTTACTACAATTAGAAGAACATATCTCAAAAGGAAAATGGCATTACTCCATTTCGTATATGTGCAGGAATCATCACTCCATGTTGCCATAAAGAAACATATGATTTGTAAATTCAAAACAATGTTACGAGAGGAAAAAATGTATATGATCGCACATCTCAAAATAGAAGATGCTAATGAAACATACAAATCATTCAGGGACATATATTAAAAGAATTCTTTTCACTCAACACGATTGTGAAGCAAATCCATGAACCAATTATCAACATACCCTAACATTACTATCTTAACAGGTAATTTCTTTTATTTTTACTTGGTCAAAAAATTCGTATTTAGACACTAATAACATTTAAATCATTCAAATTTTCACATTTTCATATGTTATAAATATCGTTGGCAAACTACATGCAAAAGGAGAAGAAAAGTAAGTAAATATAAATTCAAAATCGACAAAAATAAGGTGAATAAAATTAATGCTAAAAGATTAAGTTTATAACGAGTTCTATACAAATATGCTTTAAAAAAAACATACCAAAATCCCTTTTGAATGTGACATGTGAAAATTGAAAAAAAAAATTGAAGAAAATGAAAGATACATATCAACCTTCATCCCGCAGGTAAAGTGCAGTATATATAAATCTTAAAAAAAAGTCAGCTCAAATTTTCTGGCTATTGCTTCAAAATTACCTGAAAAATTAAAGGATCGATTAACATATGTAATATATATGATTTTAAAGAAAGTCTTGGTTACTAATATTTTAGTAATTAATATTAATCAACAAGTTAAAATTAAAATACTATTATGTTTTTATTTTTTATTAGTTATTATTAGTCAAAAATTTATTAACATGATTGCTAATTATATGATCAGTTCAATTATGCAAAACTTGAATTCATTTTATTCTTCTTAATTTATTTTGAAAACCTATTTTTATAATATATTGGTCGTTGGAGAAAATTTTGAATCATAATTGGAATTATAATTCAACTTTTTTTAAAAAAAATAATAAATAAAAATACTATAAGAAACCTGGGATGATAATGAAAGATGATCTCAATTCATACTTTAAAAATAAAATGGTTGGGAATCAAATAAAAATTGAATTCTTCAACACTATTTTAACAACAATAATTTCGTTGTAATTAACATAATAATGTTTTCGGTGTCATACATGGGATATCTAGAAGCGCAGATAAGTATTGGTCTTTAATTTTTAGTACTATTATGTGTTGTTATACCTAATCAAGTATTTTGTATCATGAATTTTCTTATAATAAACCATTTTATATATCAAAACTCTTTTGAATTTTCAGCACAATATATTAATATATTGTTATATTCAATTGGTTCCAATCCAATTACCCAATCTTCAAAATTGTAGGATGACAAGTTGTGTGATTACTCAATTTCATGGAACTTCAAAGTACAAAGTCTTGCTCTCTGCTTAAAAAATTAAAATTCAACAGAATACGTTTTTGATTACGTCTTTGCTATTTAAAAATTAAAAATTAAAATTCAACAGAATAAGTTTTGATCTAAAAAATTGATCATTCTCTTTGTGTATCATTATATCATAGATTATGATAGTTTAGTTTCACTCTTGAATACATTTTCAAGTAATTAATTTTCAAACTAAAATTATTTGTTTCATTTTAGGAAAATCGATTATAGATACACCGAGTAACGAATCCTGGAATTAAGTTATTAAAAAATCAGGAACAAATTGGTTGGGTGTGCAAACACTGTGGCAAAGAATATCCGAAGACCCTACAAGAATGGAAGAACATCTAGGAATTAAAGAATGAAAGGGAACGTAAACTTATGCCCTCATAGTGCACAATTTCTTGCTAATAGAAGAGTAAACAATGATATGCTAGCTGGTTCAAGAAATCAAGTGGAAGTGAACTTCCAAATCAATTGGATTCATTACAAGGTAAATATATCATAATAAAGGCATACTCTTCTTTTTAATTAAGGCTAAATAATTTTTTCTAAAATAAAGTCTTTTTTTTTAGAATTTGTTTGTTTCAATTTTCTTTAGTTTAATTAAACTTTTGTTGCGTTTATGTTTTATAGAATTTGATGTGTTCTTAATGTACTCTAATCTTTTAGAGATTTTGAATTATAAATAGTATTATTTATCAATTGTATCACTTAATTATAATAATTTATCGATTTATATTATTTTAACTTTTAAGCATTCTCTAAATTCATTTATTATATTGAAAGGCAGAAATTATGGAATCAAATCAGAAAGAACAAGAGTTGTCAGTTTGATAACGTGTTTTGGGCCACAGTATCCCAAAATTTTAATTTTATCATTTACATTGGAAAGATGGATAGATCAGTGCTTATCTTGGAGGATGTTTGGAATTATATTGATCTGCATAAGGTAGGAATTCAACTCAGAACAAATAGTATCAAATTGATACATAATTTAATACAAATGAAACCTTTCTAGCAAAAAGATAACCAGAAGAAAAAAATAAGATTGGAATTTATTTTTGCTAAAACTTAGAGATGATGTAGGACCTGCAATCCTTTCTGTTGAATTAAAAATTGCAAGATTTATTATAGAGATATGGCTTGCCACCTGGAATCAATGTGATGGCCAGATTGATGAAAGGGGTAAAAGATGACATTAATATCTGAAAACATACGTTAATATCTAAGTCTATTATTCACTTCACTAAGCCATAATTATTGATTAAATGTGTATTAGTGCCCATCAACACTACTCTAATTTGCTTTTTCCAAAAGGCTATTCAACTCCATTGCCCAAGTTTGTACCTGGAGAAAATTATTAGTTGCTTTCGCAGCATCTTATCTCTCTTACTCTGACAAGTTAAATGACGTCATGTGAAATATACTTAATTGATTTTAATTTTAAAATTTAATAACAATAAAATTTATAACATTAATTAAAGTTCACATACTTTTTCTCCAACTTTTAATCTCATTTTCTATGTTTTTTTTTCTCTGATATTTTTTTTGAACTTTTAATTATTCTCTCTCATATATTTTGATCTCTTATTCATAAAAATAAATTAATTTAATCCAAATTCTTAGCAAAATAAGTTATTATATTTTTTTAAAATTTAATAAAGTGTTAAAATTTATATTTCAATAATTTAATTCTTGTTTGTTACTATTTTTAATTATTTATTCATCAACTCAAAATACTGTTTAATAAATTATATTGCTAAGAACTTGGATCATCACCTCGTCTTCCATTCTCTCTAAAACCTCTTTTGTCCTCAATATTCTCTCGCCTTGATTTCTTCATTCTCTTTATCACCTCTTCTTTCCATTCTCTATTCTCTCGTTGATTTTGTCAAGATGAGGGTATAAGTTAATTGGCAATGGAGATTATCATTTTCATACTAGAAATGGAGTTATTAATATTGAGTACATTTCTAGTGTTGTTGGTGATTATATAGGAGGTGATGCTTTGAATATGTACTCAAATTGTGTTTTTTTTTTTTTTCCTAGAGATTGTAATTATATTATACTATTTTAAGATTTTGCATATTGTTTTTGTTTTTAAGAATTTTTTAGTGAAACTCCTAATTCTTATATAAAATATGATGTGGCATTTTAATGATATTTATTTTATATAATTGCGTTGATGAATAATATTCTAAACATTATTTTACATTGATGAATAAATAATTAAAATAGTAACAAACAAGAATTAAACTATTGAAATATAAATTTTAATACTTTATTAAATTTTTTTAAAAAATATAATGAATTATATCGATAAGAACTTGAGATTAAATTAATTTATTTTTATGAATAAGAGCCATAATATATGAGAGAGAAAATTAAAAATTGAAAGAAATATCAGAAAAAAAGTAGGAAAGAGAGATTAAAACGTTGGAGAAAGAATACGTGCTCTTTAATTAATGCTATAAATTTTATTATTATTAAATTTAAAATTAAAATCAATTAAATATATTTTACATGGTATCATTTAACTTGCGAGAGTAAGAAGGATAAGTTGTTCCGATAATAACCAATAATTTCTCTTGCACTTCTCATCTAATCATCAATTGATTATATTTGCCAAATGGGTTTATGAATGATCAATTACCAAGCTAAGCATTTTAATAGTCTCAAAGTCTTTTTTTTTATATAGTTAGTCTCGTCGTGTAAAAATTGTTCAAATTTAAATGGTAGAAGTATTTATATAAAAATTATAACTTTTGATTTTTATTTATTATTTTTTAACTTAAATGATATTTAAGATAAATAATAATTTTTTTAACTTAAATGATAAAAGTATTATTATTTAAAGATCCAAGAATGAAAATTTTATAACCTAAATCTTAGAGATATCTAAAATGTAACATAAGAAGGAGTATGAATTTATTCAATATAAAATTAAAAATAAGTTCCTAATTGGACAACTTTATAAAATTGTTAATATAAAAAAACAATAATAAAATTCATATTGTAAGATAAAATGAGGATGTACATAATCTTTAAATTAATATATTAATTATAATAAATACATTTGTGACACATTAGCATGTATTCTTAGTTTTCAACTTGTTCATAATCTATAAAGTGCCACGAAATATGTGTATTTGATAATACTCTTGCCACGGAGTATATAAATTTGTTTTAAAATAAAAATATATTTGAAAACGAAAATACAACAATTGAATCCTATACTCTCCAGCCAATGATATATTTGAGTAATTAAATTAAATTTATCCCACTCTTAAATTTCCCATTAACTCAAGTTGTTTTGTCACTTTTGTGACTTGTCTAGTCCCATTTGGTGGGGATCCAAATTGAAATGACCCCATACTATTTCCCCTGTTGGTATGCTCCAATTGGGTTGCATTATACTTAGGAATAAAGAAACACACCCTTAGAATATCTCTACTTTAGCCCACTCGATCGCTTGATTAAATTACGGGACATGTTATTTTATATAATTTTAATATATATATTTTATATTTTAATTTATATTCAATATATAGTTAATTTTTAATGTATATCTATCAATATTATATAGGATTTATAAGAGAAAAAACATATTTTGATTAAAATATTTGTACACCTAATATTTGTTTATATATTATGAGAATGAGAATATAAAATGATTCGATTTTTTTTTTCTAAAATATCTTTCATTATATATAATTTATAAAAAATATTATTTTTTAGATTTAAATCCAAAATCTTTTGCTTAAAATATAAACTACTTATTATGTTAACTAATTAAATTTTTATTATTTATATATATATTGATAAATAAAAAACAAATCAATTCCTCATCATTTATATTTATCTATATGTCAATATGCCGATTAGATATAGCTTATATCACATTATTTCATCCATTTGCTGATATAACAATAATATCAGTGAAATTTATAGCCCATGACATTTACATGATTATATAAAGCTAGAGAAGGACAAAGAAAAATTAAAGGAGTTGTTGTAGAAGATAAAGGAAAAAGAAGGAAGAAAGAAAGAGGTGAAACCTCAAAATGAGCGAAAGATTGAGGGAGAACAGGAAGCAGAACAACAGAAAGAAGAAAGATGGAGTGAAACAAGTGATAGACAGGTTTTAGATGTATGGTATGTTAGTGATTTCCGGAAATGGATCTTGTTAAATTTTTTTCATCATGAGATGTAATATCTTATCGTTTATTTTTAAGTGGAACTAAAAAAATTATGTGAAAGAAGATATTAAATGATGAAAAATCACATTCCACAAATAATTGAAAAAAGTTATTTGAGATGATCCAGTCCTGCGATTTTGTGGACTTATAGAGCCGAAAATAAAAATTAAATATATAAAAATGTAAGAATGATATTAGGTATACACAAGAAATTAGTCATCAAATTAATTATTAATATAAAATACATGCTGAAATAAAAAATATATATGAAAAATAATTTAAACAATTTATATATTTATGTATAAATATTGGATGGGTTAAATTTTAGTGAACCAATAGAATTTTGTAAATATAATTTTCTCCACAATTATGTTAGGTAATCAATAAATTTTTTGCCAATGATAATTAATAAGAAGTAAAAACCCAATAAAATAAGAAAAGTCCAATCTATAAAAGATAAAACTTAAGTAAGTAATAATATTTTAAGTTTGTTGATTAATATTGATTACCAAAATATTGATAACCTAGACTTTCTTTTTTCTACAAGGGCATCCATCGTCTAAATATACTTTTTTTTTCTATTATTAATTAAAAAATATTATTAATTAAAAAATCCTTAAAACTAGGGGATCATTTTGGTTTGATTATACAAAATTGTCTATTATTAATTAAAAAATCCTTAAAACTAGTGGATCATTTTGGTTTGATTATACAAAATTATAAATTTCTGTTAAACGTACAACTGTGTTTTCCAAGCAAAGAGAGATGAGAATTTAATAGTTCATAAATTAGCAATTTTAGCTGTCACGAAATCAAATTGCATGTGGTTGGAAGAGATCACACACCTTTTAATATTTGTAACGTGGTACACCATCCGAAACATTTTTTCTAGAAGCTAATACTGTTTGAACATGGATTTTAGTCATGATGTTTTTATTTTTATGTTAAATAAAATATTATTTTAGTGTCAAATAATAAAAAAAAATAGTATTTAAATAAAATTTTATTTTACAAATTTTTATTTAGCATAAAAATAAATAATTTGGTTGAACTTGATTGGTTAAATAGTTTATTCAAATAGAATTATTGTTTTCTTTAATTATAAATTTAACCTCAATGAGTATTAAATATAAATTTAACATTATTTTAAGTGTTAAATATTTTTTCAAATATTTTTTTTAAAAAATATTTTTTATATTTTTATTCATTTAGTTACAAATTTAACCTCAATAAATGGAAAATAATTACAATATAAATTACTCAGAAAAGAAAATTGTTTCGTTTTATTAAAAATTTGTTGGCTAATTTTTTGTGTCCATTGAACATTTTTCTTCTTTGATTCAGTAAATGTTAATCAAACACCAACTTTAAATATATATAAATATTATTATTGTTTTTGTATATATATCCAAAACTCAAGTGTTATAAGTTGCCAAATATTATTTATATATTTCAAGTGGAGTAATATGAGTAGGGTTGGAAGTGAGTCCAGCTGAGTCGAGTTAGGCTAAGTTTAAGTTCGGCTTATGAAAATTAAGTTTAGCTCATGATTTATTCCATTAACAATCAAACATATTTCTTAAGTTCAAACTCGGCTCACCGAAAGTTCACGAGCCAGTTCAAGCTCACGAGCTGGCTCAAATAACATAAATATAATATGAAATTTTACGTCAATTAATAATATAAAAAAATTCAATTCATTTGCAATTATTATTTTATTCTTATTTTCAGTTTAGCTAATATTCGCTAACTAATTATTTGTTATAAATACTTTCTCATATATAAAACATGACCTTGATATAATAAGTCATTCATGATTTATATTTTAAAATTTGAATATTATAGGTATTAATAATTTAATAAATAAATAAATATTTATATATATTTTAAACTGGTTCACGAGTTAATGAGTCGAACTCATTTAATCTTCGAGCCCAAATCTAGGCTCAAGCTCGGCTCACCAACTCACGAGCCCAATTTATTAAACCATTAACTAATCGAGTTTCAGCTAGTTCATAAACTAGTTTGACTCACTCCGCACTAAATATAAGATTACAGAACAATATAGGTACAATTCTCATTTGGATCTCATTATTCTGTTGGGAAATGTTACTTTTAAAATAAAAGGAGGAGATTTTCAATTCTTCG
>JASCZI010151114.1:100241-126865 GCA_036250425.1 Stylosanthes scabra | reverse complement strand
CTAACATCTTATTAGATGAAAATTTGACAGCAAAGGTTGCAGATTTTGGTCTATCTAAGTTAGTATCAGACAGTGAGAAAGGACATGTTTCAACTCAGGTTAAAGGAACATTGGTAAGAAACATTTACACTGTATCATAGTTTTAAAATTCATTACATTTCTTAACTATGTCATATAGGATACAGAGTTTAATTTCGATGTACTGATAGTGTAAAAAGTTTCAAACGAACCTTTTAATATCTTTTGTAGGGCTACTTGGACCCCGAATACTACATGACCCAACAACTAACCGAGAAAAGTGACGTGTATAGTTTCGGAGTGGTTATGCTAGAGCTCATAAGTTCGAGGCAGCCCATCGAAAAGGGTAAGTACATCGTGCGGGAGGCTCGGACGGCGTTCAACCGGCACGACGAGGAACGCTTCGGAATGAGTGAACTAATGGATCCAATTGTGAGGAACACACCAAACCTAATAGGGTTTGGTAGGTTCCTAGAGTTGACTTTGCAATGTGTTGAGGAATCAGCCGTTGACCGTCCAACAATGAGTGAGGTTGTTAAGGCACTTGAGACAATATTGCAAAATGATGGAATGAACACAAACTCAACCTCTGCTTCTTCATCTGCCACTGATTTTGGAGCAACCAAGGGTGGTGCAATGATGAAACATCCTTACATTGATACCTCAAATTTTGCTAAGAATAAGGATAATAATGTTAGTGACAACAGTGCCTTTGACTACAGTGGAGGATACACAATTTCAGCAAAAGTTGAACCAAAATAGTTCTTATGTTGCGAATGAAGTGTGACTCAAATGACATTTGTGTTCCTTCCTAATAGTAATAGAGGTCTCGAGTTCAAGTTTTTCTTAAAAAAAAAAAATAGTTACTATGTTATATATATATAAATTCATATTCTTATTAGTAGTAATGTTATTTGAAAATTAAAAAGTGGATGTTAAGAGTTATTGTGTTTAAGATTGACACAAGATATTGATGATAGTAAATAAGGTCATGTTTTGTGTCTCTAAATGTATTCTTAATATTTACTTTTTTTTTTTTTTTGAGATATGAATGTTTGGTTTGGAAGATTTATTAATTTTTATTTTGAGTGTTTCTAATTTTCCAGATTTTATGAAGAAAAAGTAAAAATAATAAAATTTTATTATTTTATTTCTTTTTTAGAATTTTTTCATAAAATTCTATAACTAGAAACAATTGAAAATGAAAACAAAAAATATATAAATGATTATTATTATTGTTGTTGTTATTATTATTATTATTATTATTATTATTAAAAATAGATGGGCTAATGGTGATATTTTTAGGAATGTTTGGCTAGGACAATATTTATAATTTTTAGTTGAGACATAGATCTTCTTTGTCAAAGAAATTGTCAATTTATTTATCTGAGATAATTGAAAGCTGTTTAATTCATTGTACCCATCAAATCTATCTAGTAGCTAGATAATTTTTTACATGTAAATATTGTGAAACTGTTTTGTAACATATTCTTCATTTTTAGTTGGATGTCCAAAATCAAACAATAAATATATAAACATTTTAAACAACCAAATTTAATTAAATTGTTATATAAACTTTTGGATATTAGTATGAGAATAATTTCAATGCCCTGTCAGTATAAATTCATTTTACACAGATAATTCATAAAAGTGAAATAACTTAAGAGTCATTTTTTTATTTTTTATTTTATAAAAATTAATATTTTAAGATAATTATGATATGACAAGTTACTTTACTTTTATTAATTGTCTGTATAAAATGAGTTTACATTGAAAGTGCATTGAAATTATTCTCTATTAGCATATCCGTAAAAATGTAAGTAGAAAACTAGAGATAGATGTTCCACTTGTTAATTTATTAATTGTTATTAATTTATTGGAAGTGTTTTCAGTATATCCTAGAATCAGGTATTTTTGTGTTTTTAACAGTTAATTTTAATTGATTTTAATTATAAAATATATATATAATTAAGATCAACGGCTGAAAACACAGGAATATCGATGTTCCTGGATATACTTAAAACATTTTCTAACTTATTATGAAGGATCAAACCGGCCAACATTGCAAGTTAAGATAAACTCTATTTAATGATTTTTTTTGGTGTCTAAACTCTGTTTAATAATTGCCTTCCTTGCCTTAATTGTGAACGTGTCTACAAATTAATTAGAGATTAGTAATTGCATTAGGCCAAGATTTCAGTTTAGGGTGTAAAAAAAGAAAATGAAACTTTTTATTTTTAAATAAATGAAATAGTTAGGGAACGTATCATTCAAGTGAAGTGAGAAGAATTATTGTTGTTCACAATCACACACAGAAAGGTACAAGAAACAAAACTACTTATATAATCATTATTTAATATTTATCAAGAAAAAATAAAATATAATTTTGATATATTAATATTATAAAATATTTTATATGGTATTTTTTTTTGTCTTTTTATACAGTATTTTAATGATGCAAAAAATATATTTTCATAAAAAATTGACCTTTTAACTGTATTTTAAAAAAATTAGAAACACTTTTAAGAGAATAATTCTTCTATAACATATTAAAATCTAACGATTTAATTTATTGGCCAATTATTAAAATGAAAATTTTTTTTATAAGAAGACAAATTTAAATTTTTCATTGTAATTTTTAGATATTTGATTTGAGTAATTATATTTATTAATGCGAAGTTACATGATTTAATGTAGGTATAAAAATGAATGATTTTTTTTTTTGGTGTCTTATAAAAATGAATGATTATAAAATCATTTAATTATTATTTAATAATTAAGAAATAAATAAAAGTAATTATTATAATTATAATTATAATTATTTGTTATTTCATTGATCGAAGCAAGACGGCGTTGTTCTCTTTCTCTCTCTCTCTCTCAGAGACACCAACGAAACAAAACATCCATTTGCATATCATCGTCATCATCATCATCAACCCCTATTTTACCATTTACTCTCTCTTCTTCTTCTTCTTCTTCTTTCTAAGCATACCTCCAAAACCACCCATACACCAAAAACCACAAAAAAATTTGGGGAAAAAAAGTCTCACACTTTGATTGAAACACACTTCCGATCCAACGATTTCTCTTGTTGTTATCTTCGTACCCATATAGAAAACTTTCTGTCTTCGTTCCTTATTGTGTTGGATTCAATTGGAAAATCCCTTGAATGGATCTTGGGTATCTTCACGTTCGGCGATGATTCTGGAAGGTTCTGTTTACGATGGGATTGAAATCCGTTGGTGGGTTCTTCGCTAAACACCAATTGTAGCACACAAGGTGGGTGCTTTTTTATTATCTGATTGGGGGTAATCTCTTTATTCTTCTTCTTCTTACCCCCTTTTGGGGGGATTGCCCTTTAGGTGTTTGATTTTATGTCTGTGTGATATTGTGATTGGTGTGGTGACGATGCAATAGATATTAGAACAGGAAGAGCAATGATGATGGTGGAAGTGAAGTTTGAATTGGGGGTAGTGAATCTCTGAGTTTTGGAGGAGCTTTTGTTCTTGAATCTTTGAGGGGGGTCTTTCTCTTGCTGGGTCATGGATGAGGCTAGACCTCGGAATAATGAAACTGCTGCTGCATCATCATCATCATCATCGCCATCATCGGCTTCAGCTTCACGGTTGCCGGTGTCTTCTGGATGGCGTCCGAGTCGGGTTGTGTTTGGTCCTTATGTGCCACCACAAGGTGAAGAAGCCACAGCTCAAAGGCCACAGAGATTGAGAGTGGCAGTGGCAGTGAGGAAGCCTGTAAGTTTCTTTTTGAATTTTTTAAATGATTGTGATTGAAAGTTATTCCTTTATGATCATAGTTAGATGTTATAGAAGTGCTTTGTTTGAGTTAGTTTTGAAAGGCTTGTAATGGAAGTATCTTAGTAAGACCTGTCAACTGAATAAAGTTGCTGACTTTTAGTTAAGCGTGTAATTGTTAAGAACATTATCAAGTATTAGGATGCAATCTGACTTTGACCATATCATGGACTTGCCAAGTTTAGATGTTTGCACCTGCATTGCTTAGTTCAGGGCATTTTGAGAATCTAGCATCCAGTTAATGGGACTTTGGCTCATTAGGCCTTCCCTAGTCTCAACTTCCACAGTAGAATGCTATAGGAATCAAACTCTTGAATGTTAGCTTTAATACTACTTGCTGGCCTATTAGGCCTTCCCAAGGTATAATGGTATAGGAATCAAACTCATCAATGCTACTAGATTAATTGCTTAAGGTTATGTTTAGGGTGAAAATCTTTGTACTCATGTTCATTATTAGGTGTCATGGTTTGATTTCACTCCAGTTATCTTTGTGCCATGCCAAGGCAAGATGCTGGCCCACAAGTAGCATCACATGGGAAGCAAATTTGAAATGTTTATGAAGGAACCTTTAGGATGGCATGTAATTATTGAGTGAGGAGTTGGCTTTAGGTGGGGAGGAAGGAGGCCTGCAATGTTTTTCCACATCTTAGCCTTTCATTTTTTCCACCTTTCTCATTTATGAGTATATGTGAACCTTCCTCCTAAACTGAGTCTAGCATCCATCGAATATAAACCAAAATGTGTTTTACTGTGATTTCAATACAACAGTTTTCGCCAATTTGGTGCCATGTATAAATGGTATCAAAGCTTTGATTTGGGAGTAATGAAGGGGTTAATAGGGTGTTGCCCTGCAGTTTCCTTCTGAGCTCAATGACAAGGATAGCAGAAAATGTAGAAGGTTGGATACTCCCATGTCTGTAGGGGGATCATGCGTATGTTTGGATGAGCAATGTGAGAAATGTTGAGCTTTCATATGGAATTTGTGTGCTCTGCTATCAGTTGTGTTAGTTTTTGAGGTTGTGCTTTGGTATCGACTATGGAAGAAGTAGTGGGATCTGCGCAGTCCTAGTGCAATTTTAGTTTCCTTCTCAGTTACAGTGATTAAAAAATTCAACCTTAGTTTAATTGGTGTCTAATGTTTAGATTATGGGAGAAAAAGAATTGCTTTCATCCAGAATATGGCTTTTTGGTACTTTGAGACTCGTCGGTTTGCACTATAGACTTACATAAGTTTATCCTCACTAATTTAAGAAGTTTTGGTTAGCATAAACAAGTAAAGATTCTATGGTAGTCCATAGTATATATGCTAGTGCCATGATGGCTTATCTTTATATTCTCTTATATTCTAATAGTATTTCTTTTTCAATTAAAAAAAGTCTAGATAACTATTGTTATAATTTAGCAAGTGATTTCATTATCATTACTCATCATACTAGGCAATTTTAGAAATTACTAACTTGTTTTTTGTTATAATTGATACATGATCTTGTGCCCAATAATATCTGACTGTTTGGAGCTTTGGCTCTGCTTGTATTTTGCAGTTGGTGGCAAGATTGACCAAGGAAATAGTTGAAACATATCAAATTTGCAATCCAAAGTTTAAATATTCTGAAGATCTAAATCCAAAAAGATTTTTGACCACTCCATCAGTTGGAGTGCTTAATGATGGCTATGATAATGTAAACTCAGATCTTATTCTGACAGTGAATCTTGTTTTGGTCCATGCAGAGAAAAATAAAAGGTTTGTCATACATATCTCTTTCCTTTATACTATATATTTTTTCTGAAAATCAAAATCGATAGAGAGTGCAGACAGATTGGTAGTTGATAGCAAGTGTGTCATGTTTCCCTTCACCCAGTAATATCATCACGTCTTTTATGAATTTGCTTGCTGATATTGCAGATATATTGTCAAAGATCTTCTTGGCCATGGGACATTTGGTCAAGTGGCGAAATGTTGGGATTCAGATACCAACAGTTTTGTCGCTGTGAAGATCATTAAAAATCAACCTGCATACTATCAACAGGCACTGGTTGAAGTAACTATATTGACAACGGTAACATTTCATATTGTGATTATTTTAGTTGTAATTTTTTTCTTTAAAGTGCTATCATGAGAAGTTAATTTGATATATCATTCCCTCCTTGCAGTTAAATAAGAAGTATGACCCTGAGGATAAGCATCACATTGTTCGTATATATGATTATTTTGTGTATCAAAGACATTTGTGCATATGTTTTGAACTGCTGGACACAAACTTGTAAGTTTTGGTCCTTCTGGACTTCTAGTATTTGTTCTGCAATGATCATTGAAAATGCATCTAGAGCATGACTGGTGTTCAAGTTCCATTTGAAATTTTGGATTAAAATATTTGATTGATTTTACAATATTACAATTTTGGAGTTGTTATCTCCTTGCATATTTTGGGATTGACATTGTAGCCATGTAGGTATGAGCTTATCAAGATGAATCATTTTAGAGGATTATCGCTTAGCATTGTTCAGCTGTTCTCTAAGCAGGTATGTCAAATCACTGTATGACCTATATGCTTTGTCTTCCACGGGATTCGATATCTTACCATAATCTATTTTCTTAAATTTATATTTTTAAGATTTTATGTGGACTGGCACTATTAAAGGATGCTGGCATTATTCATTGTGATCTGAAGCCAGAAAACATTCTTTTATGTACGAGGTTGGTTTTTTTATGTGGTGTACTTAATGAAATGAGTGCTGCATCTATTTCATCTTGTGGTTTAATGTAATTGTGTCTCATGTGTAGCACTGTGAAGCCGGCAGAAATAAAAATTATTGACTTTGGATCAGCATGCATGGAAAACCGCACTGTTTACTCCTATATTCAGGTTTACATTTACTGTTGAACATAGCCTTTTTTTTTTTTATCCTTCCTGTTGTAATTGAAATTGTCTGGTACTTACAAACTTTCCCTTTTTAAATGCAGAGTCGATATTATAGATCCCCTGAAGTTCTTCTTGGATATCAGTATCCTAACCAATGAAATTTTTTGTTGATAACTTTCTTCGTTATAATTTTTCAATATTTTCTGTTTCCTTTTGCTTCTACTTCTTGCTGCAGTGTGCATGTGTTTGATTGGCTAAGTATTTGCATTGAACATTTTTAACCAATGTTTTAGGTTGTGCTTTAGCATTTGGAGCTACAGTCAGTTTGGTCCATGTCGATGATGTCAAACTCGTGTATACTGTGGGATCAGATTAGGAAGTAATTGAACTTTTTACAGTTCACGTTACATGTTTTCCTTCCTTATTCACGGATGGGGTAGCCAGAGTTGTTGGGCCTCTGTTGGGGCAGGGAGTTTGTTAAAGAATTTGATTGATTTGTTGATATCTGCAAGTGTGTAATTAGTAATGAAATTTAGAAGATACCCAAGAGCATTATCCACGAAATTTTGTTAGAAAGAAAGAAAAATAACAATTTGGTTCCTAAATGAATGAACTATGAAATAACAAATGTCAATTCTTTGTAAATGAGAGGCATGCTTTTGTTTAAATTGATCACATTCCAGAAAATCTTATTGCATATTGTTTGGAGGAAGGTTGTGTTTTAAGTTTACCTTTTCAGATTATTTTGAGGTAATCTTTGTTGCTTCATGTTTGTCCTTAACCCTTAAAAGATACACAACAGCTATTGATATGTGGTCCTTTGGGTGCATAGTAGCTGAATTGTTTCTTGGATTACCATTATTCCCCGGGGCTTCTGAATTTGATCTTTTGAGGCGAATGATTGAAATACTTGGGTATACTTCTATCTCTAAAGTTGGATGTATATTTTATATGTGGTGCTTCCAATTATATGTAGCAAAAATATGATATAAAAGTAAACATATTTTCTTCTTTTGTCCATCAAACTTATACTTTATATGTCCAGCCAAATGAAAAATGGTAAAAAAATAAAATTTCAAGTATGTCTATTCACTTAATAGTGTCAAGAATGTCACTGGGCTGACCATCACACTTTATAAAGTGATAGAGTATATAACAATGGATGCCAATTCCTTTGAATAAAGAACAAGCCATAATAAAGCCTAAACAAAACTATTTTATTTTGTTCTAGTCTGCATATCAGTTAGCTTCCTTTGTTTTTTCTGCTTTGAATAAGGTTTTAGATTTTGTGAATATATATTGCAGAGGACAGCCACCTGATTATCTGTTGCGGGAGGCCAAAAACACAAGTAAATTCTTTAAGTGTATTGGAAGTCTCCAGAGCATAGAGCTCAGTGAGGGTTCAAAAAATGGAAGAAGTGTTTATCAAGCATTGACGGAGGAAGAGTATGAAGCTGTAAGTTTCACATGCTTCTTTTTATTTATTGTAGGATATTTTCTCCAAAATTGACATTGTCACATCTCTTCTTAGTAAATGGTTTTCTAATTGTTTCACTTGTCCTGCACCCCCGCCCCCTCTCTCTTTCTTAAGGTTAGATGTTTATTATTACTTTTTTGACTTTCTTCAGAGAGAAATGAAGAAGCCAAGTGTAGGAAAGGAGTATTTTAATCATATGAATCTCGAAGCAATTGTCACAAACTATCCCTATAGGAAAAACCTGCCCAAGGAAGATATTATCAGAGGTTAGCTTTTGCATTATTCGATAAAAGCATGGAGGCTGGAAGTGCCTGCGCAGCATGATTTTGCTGTTTTGTTTTAGTTTTATTCGACCATATATGTCCATATTTCATATTTTGTTTCTTGCATCCAAATTGATGGTACTAAGGGATGTTGTATAAACTTGTTTCAGAAAGTCAAATAAGATTGGCTCTTATTGATTTTTTGAGAGGACTAGTTGAATTTGATCCTGCGAAACGATGGTCACCTTTCCAGGTAAATTCTCTTTGTCCTATTAACCCTGCTTGACTCATTTTCAATGTATTGATGTGAAGTTTATGGCAAGTCCTTAGATTGTTAATTTATGTTCTTTTAGGCCTCAAAACACCCTTTTGTAACTGGAGAGCCTTTTACACAACCTTACCAGCCTCCCCCCGAGACACCTCGCGTGGTAAGTATATATTTGACTAAAATGAACTCTTCCTCATTTATTTCATCTAATTGTTACTATTTTTCATTATAATCTCTTCCTCATGTAACATGCATCTTATTTTTCTGTGACTTTTAGCCGGTGGTTCAAACTGTCAAGGTGGATAATAATCATCCAGGTGGAGGGCACTGGTTTGCTGCTGGCCTATCGCCTAATGTGAGCCTGCTACTTCTGTAAATATTACTGCCTTTATATCTGCAGAGAAGTTGAGTGCATTTTTGTCAAAGAATACATTAAATAGAGCGAAACACAATTATTGTCGCCAAGTTAAACAAAAGATTAGGCATACGAATAATACATCTATAGAGAAAAGATTTCCCATCTCTCTCCATCCCCGAGACATACTTCTCTAAAATGGTCATGCACCCTCTAATCGAAACTCCTATTTACTCTCCCCAATTGGGTTGCTACAAAATATGGGGTACATGTACGTCATTTTCAATTAAGAAATAACTATTTCAATTCTACTTTTATGTTATTGTATTTACTCCATCCAGGTTCCAGGCAAAAGCAGACCTTCCCTCTATAGTGCACATTTTCAGATGATGCAGTATCCACCTTCTAATAGTTACGGCAGTGTAGGAAGCCATGGGAGCTATAATGAGAGCATTGGGCTTGGTAGCAGCTATGGAAGTTACGGAGACAACAGTAACATGTTTCCTTACTATTCACCTGTTGGTCCATCTGGTATGAACATGCATAACCAAGGTGGTATGGCAATGCTTGGAAATAGTCCTGATGCTCGGAGGAGAGTTAAGTATCAACCCGGAAGTGGGCTGGGTATAAGCCCTTCAACAGGAAATTTTACCCCGCTGCCCCTTGGTGCCAGCCCCTCTCAATTCACTCCGCCGAGTTCCTATGGTCAAGTTGGTTCTCCTGGACACTATGGACCTACATCTCCTGCCAGGGGAACCACTCATGGATCACCTTTAGGGAAGACACCTGCAGTTAGTCAATTTAATCGAAGGAAAAACTGGGGATATTCCGGAAGTCCTCAAACTCAAGAAACAGGATTTTCTTCACATTGGCAAGGTCAAGGTCCTGATAACTCGAACCTTCCGGAGGGAACATCCCAAGCCCTTGGCAGCACACCTTCATATGTGCAGTCAAATATGAACCCTGGACATTGGAAGCAGCGAGGAAGTGGAGGGCTATCTTCGAATTTGGCAATGCAATCAACGGATTTGGCTCATGAGAATGCAGATTCAGGCTTGTCATTGCCTGATCCTGGAGATTGGGACCCTAATTATAGGTATACATCTGACTCCTAACAGATATTTTGATTTGATTTTTCTAAAAGAATTAAAATTGATATGTAATAATATGTTTTATTTACAACACAAAAGGATAGTTCAGTGATGAACTACTACTGCAACTCACTACTTCAACTTAATTCCAGCGATGAACTACTTCTGCAAGAGGATGGTTCAGATGAAGGTTCCTTGACAAATGAGTTTTCCAGAAGTATGAATCTTGGTTCCACTGAACCGTGGGTTGGATCGGGAAGGCTGAATCACGGAACTAGTACAAGCTCTCCAATGATCATTCAGAGGTGAGTTGTCTGCTTCACAATTGTTCTCAGATTAGCTTTGCTTGCTCCTCAGTTTTTGTATTATCCCATGTACAGATTTGTTTGACGTGCTGATGAGTGGTTCCATGGTCAAAGATTTGGTTGAAGGTTTTTTTTATTAGTCTAATTGCCTTATAACATTAATTTGGAGGGAACACTCTTATGGTCATAGAACTATGAAGACATCAATATTTATCAAAGTTTTATTTCACTTACTTCAAAAAGAAAATCCATATAATATTGTCTTCTTACTATTGCTGTCGAGATAAATTCTAAATATCAGTATGTTATCTGTATACCTCAGACTACCCGCATCAGGTCAAGCATTTTCCGGTGAGATGGGTAGCTCGCCAATGCATCATGATCTCCAAGCAGGATTTGTACCCTCGATGTCAAAGCCTTTTCATTATATGCCTCATGTTTTACAAAATTCTCCAAGCCGGTTTGGTCACCAACCTGTTCAAAGGTTTCCGCATGGTAGACCTCCCCAGAGTGGCGACTGGAATCAACTCAAGGTTGCACCTCCTCCTCCTAGTTTCGGTAGTGTGGGCCAACGCTCTCCTAGGAATACATCATTCTCCAACATGACATGGGGTATGTAATAACCAAAATCAAGTGTGGTACCTTTTCTTATAAGACACTGTTACCATCTCTGTCTGTAATCTCTAACTTGAGTTGAATTGTTATAGGGCGAAGAATGAACCCTCCGGTTTCAAGCATGCCGCCAACTTCTCGTGCAAGAAAAGATTATGCAAGGATTGACTAAAACTTAACAACAACACGTGGCTGGTGAAAGATTAGCATGCATGAAGAGCTGAGTCTTAATGAAGGGCCAAAAAGAAAAGGAAAAGAAGTGGTTGAAAAAATTGGAAAATTCAAGAGGTTAAAAAAATATGAAAAAGAGAAAAAGACCAGTACCCAGAAGTTGATTAGCGACCCCTTGTGTAACGTTGATTATTTATTGTCATTGCTGCATAAAAATAATTTATGCTTATATAGTTTGCAATTTGCATGCCATTGATCATTTATTTGGGTATTGGTGTTTGCTGAATGGTGGTTCAATCCGAACATGCCGTATACATTTTTGGAAAAAAAAAAAAAAAAAGGGCTTCTTGTGGTTGATTAATTAATGATATATTTGTTAGTATTGTGCAAAAGTTTTCTATTTGTCTTCACATGTTCTGTTCTATTTATTATTCTTATTATTATTTGTATTCTTAAATGCTAGTTTATTTTTTCATCATGATCTATCTGAGAACATGATCAGATTATTAGAGATTATTTCAGTATTTTGCTAGTCTCAAAAGATACCATCCCACTTTGTCAAGGGGAGTTGATTCATGTACCAACATGAGTACCATTGAGACAGTTAGTTTGTGTCATGTTTCCTTTTTTTTTTTTTTGAATTAGAAGTTAGAACTCATCCATTGAAATCAATTACTGATTAATGACTATACGATTACTCTGTCATTGTTTTGTTTTACAACATTTAAGAATGTTAGCTGACTCTACCTAATAGGAAAAAGGCTTAGCTGATGACGATGATTTTATGATGCGTTTTGGAGATAATAAGGAGTGTTTAAGGGTGAGCATATAATAAAATTGGTAAAATTATCCTAACACTAAAATAAGAAAATAATCCAACAATGTACATTTAATAGTATGTTTAACTATGTTAAGACTCAAGGTTTATTCCACTATACTATTATTGTGCATAGTGCACCAAAATTATCTTGGTGCATTATAGCATTACCCTAAAATGTAATCCAGGTGAAAAAGGGAGAAGGATAAATTCTCATTTCTAGATTGAGTGTGACTTAAGGAAGGCAAGGCATCTTAAATGTTACTATTAATGAGAACTTTAATTGCAGTGTAGTACTAGAGATTGTTTTAGATAAATGAATTGTGCCAAAAACAATTTACCATCAAAAGTTTCTAGAGTCTTATTGAAAGAAAAGCAGACTTATGTCTCAAAATTAAGTTGGTGGTTACAAAATATGCAGCAATGGAGAAGTTAGAAGATGAAATACTAATAATGGAACATCATCAATCTTTTGAGGCTAAGGATCCTTTAACTGAGTCTATTTATAGTCTTCAGATTGCACAAGAAGCACTTGAACAAGGTTTGCTTCTCTTTGATCTTGACTAGTGTATATGAAATCTTGATTTGCATGCTTCTTAAGAAACATTCTTTTCTGTTTCAGAACTGAAAAGTTTTGGTGAAATTTGGAACCAACCTGTCTCATCAGCTTCAACTTCCTTGGAACACAAGGCATTGAGCAAATTGGAAGAATTGCGCGGTATGCTTGCACTGAAAGATTCTAAGATTGCTGAACTTGAAAGAGCCTTGAGTGATGGGGAAGAATTCAAAGACGCGGAGTTAGAGATAGAGAGCCTTAAAGCCGAGGTTGAGTACCTCGCATCGCTGGATTTGAAGGCCGAGTCGGTTTCTCTAAAGAAAGTGGTGAAACAAGGAGCACAACCTAGAATTCAAGTGCAAGTTCCTAAGAAAATTGAACATTTTGGTGACATCATAGCAGTTGAGGAAGCTTTTAGGATTCAAAAAAGTGTGTATAAGCTCACATTTTTCTTTTCCTTACAGCTCATATTATTGATCTTGGTGTTTTTACTTTTCGACTCGCAGTTATTGCTAGATTCTGGTATCGTTGTGCCAACATGAATCCGCGAAATTACCTTCATTATGTTTGAATCTTAAATTTTATTCTCTATATATATACTGATCTCATTTTGTTCAATGTTGTAACCTATTCTTTGAAAATCAAGTGTTTTTCTTTTGACAACTTTAAAGTGATTGTGAAACAAGTACTTTAGCATTGGCAAAATAATTTGAGCTATTTCAAATAAGAAAATAGACAAAGTTCTAGGAATTCAAGTATAGTGTTCTTAAGTTTTTCTTGTTTAAATTCTTAATTTTTACTTTTGCACATTAAAATATGATAATGGACTATAGTTTGGTTTATCATTAATACACCAATCTGTCCAATTTAACGGCTCAATTCAGAACAAATTAAGTTACTTCCAAGACGTTTCCATTTCTCTGCCTAGAGTTTGGATCATGTCTTGGAAATTACCAAAGTAGGCTTAAAATATTGTCCACAAGACATTTTTGTTCTATTCCTCTAATTTGAAAGTACAAAAATTATGGTATTAAAAAAAAAGTACATGGTTTAGAAGGCAGCAATTAGGGTTTAGAATTTAAAATAAACAAAAAAATGTAATAAAACTTAACTCGTTGAAAAATGTTGACTCGGAGGCTCCCTAGTCAAAATGTTTAAAAAAATTATGGTAAATTATTTTATTTTTGTCTTTATCTCTTTATATAGGTGCTGGCGACTTGACTTATGGTGGATAATATGATCAAAAAATCATCAGCACTAATTAAAAGGTGTCACGTGTTTATAATGAATGGAGAATGATGGATACGTGTTTTCTTCCCATGCGTCACCGAAAATATTACCCAAAACGCGTACCCTTTATATATAGACATGTTTTTATCCACAAAATTTGTGGGAGGACATCAATCCAAACAGTAAGAACAAGACTGATGAATTCTTCATGCAATTTTCCTTTTTTTCTCTTTCTTTTTCTTTTCTTTTCTAATTGCATTTAAGCAATTAGGCCTACCAAAAAAACATGATGGTTCACCATGGATGAAGAAGTAAACACATAAAGACAAAGACCTTTATGACCCTACCAAAAAATTAAAGAAACAACCATGATGGTTCCTTATCTATTATCATATCACTAAATGGTTTCACTTACAAGAGGCCAAAGACTAAGACCATGACAAAAACCAATTGGAACATCATATTCTTCAGAACACTGAAACATTATTAAACTCACCAATGAGTAACTGAACTTTGGGAAGAAGCATAACTTGATGATGAAGATGATGATGATGCCATAACTAACTCTGATTGAACAGTAACACCTTCTTCTTCTTCTTCTTCTTCGTCCATAGCTGGAACCTCATTAAGATCAAAACTCAAAATCTTGGGACAATTCTCATCCCCATTTTCATGAGATTCATCAATAACAACACTGTCTTGATGTTCTTCCTTCAGTGCAAAACATGATTTAGATTCATTGTTCACAATCTTCTGCTTCTTCTCAGCTGTTCTTAATTCAGTTAACTTCATTTTCTTTATCCCTTTCTTCTTCTTAATGCCAACAATGCTGCCATTAGTTCATTGGCTGCTTCATGCATCTCATTCTCATCATTGTCATGTTCAAAATTGACACCAACAGAACCTGTTTTTTCACAAAAGGACACACTTTTTCTGCCTCTCTTGGAAGTCACAGACCAACCCTTCAAAAGGGTATGAGAAAGTTTGGAACTTTCTGATGAATTCTTTGTTGTTCCTTGTTTGGCATCACAAACTAGTTGTTTCTTAGTGGCTAAGCTATGAACCCTCATGTGTCCAGCTAGAGCTTTACATGAACCAAATGATTTCTGGCATAAACAGCACACATTAATAAGATCAAAATCATGTTCATTCTTCTTGATCTTCTTTTTGTTATGGTGGTGGTAGTGAACTTGAACTTGATGCATAACTTCTTTCTTGACTCTTGATCTTCTTCCATGAAAGAATTCCTTTAAAGGAAACAAAAAAGAAACGTTTTTTAATGATTTCTTGGAGAGAAAATGTGAATTGCTTTGAATCTAGAAGTGGTGTTGAGGAAAGTAGGAAACCCAAGAGGGTAAGCTAAGAGATTGAGTTAGCTTGGCCACCAAGATAAAAAAAAAAAAAAAGAGCAAACTTTATTTCTGTTATTAGGTTGAGATTCTCTTGTGGTAATGACACAAGGAGAAGAACTTGTAGGAAAATTGGAGAGTCACTTTTTTTAAAAAAAAAAAAAATTAAGGTATCAAACTAATTTTACAAGTGGGAAAGTTTAGGGATTTTTTTTTATTTAAATAAAAAAAATAACAAATTTATGGAAATAGGCACGTTGGGGAGAAATTACATTTTTATGCACTCCCCTCATATCTCGGGTTCTGCAAGCTCGAAATGATATTTTCTCCTATCTCGGGACTGCAGAACCCGAGATAAGATACGAATTCGAAATCCCCCTTTATCTCGGGACTGCAGAGCCCGAGATAGCCTCGAAATCCCTCTATATAAGGGCATCCTTTAGCAAGTTGGACACACACCATCCTCTTCCATCTTAACACGAACTTGCCACCAAAAAACATGAATATTAGTGATTTTGTGGTTATTACTCTATATCCAAACGGAGAGATGGGCAGGGATGCGGACGGGATTTGGTTTCGGTCCGTAAGTCCTGTTGTGTTTCAGATGCAGCCCGTCAATACCTTGAAGGAGTTGAAGTCTGTCATTTTGCGCAACATGGGGCCTGTCGGCACCATGTCAGTGAGACGAGTGACCTACCGGCTATTGAATCTTTTTCCTCCTAACCAGTTCAAGTTCAAGATTTTCTGGGTCGATAGCGATGCACATGTTCGTGCGATGTTCGAGTTGCACCGTCGATATAGATCTCGAGATGTGATGGAGCTGCAAATCGAGATGCAGACCGTGAGCATTGATGCAGGAGGTTCGACAAGCTCATCCCGAGGTGGGCCCGGTGTCATAATCGCAACGCCCATACAGTTTGCGACCCCGGAGGTGAGCGACGACGATTCTGACGAAGACTTTATCGGCAACACGGATGAGTCTAGCGAAAGCTCTAACGACTCAGAATTTGTCTCGGAATCTCAGACGAGGCAGGGTTTTTTGCTTCCAGCACCAAGCCCGATACCTGATTTGTCATCCGTGGGCAGCCATTTTCACACGTTAAACTTGGATGATATGGTAAAGGAGCAAAGGGAAGGACTTCGTAGGGGCGGCGAAGATTATGATTTACATGGAGGATCAGAGTTTCGAGTTGGGCATCGATTCAGCACGCGAGAGGCTGTGCATATGGCTGTAAAGAATTATAACATAAGGAGGGCATCTGAGTACAGGGTTGTGGAGTCTGATCCATACAAATACGTCTGCCGATGCAAGCGATATGATGCAGGGTGCCCATGGTCACTGCGTGTGGCCTTGCGAACGAATCTTGGATATTGGTACGTATTTAGGGTTTTTCCATGTTCCACTATCTACGTGTTATTGTCATGTTAGTTATTTGACATCCTAGGTATTGATTACGAACAGGGAGGTGCGGAGGTTTGGGGGACCGCACGATTGTTTGGCCCCGTCAATGTCCTCCGATCACGTTCAGTTAGATGGCAGACTGATCTGCAACTTCATCTTGCCGATAATAAAGGCCAATCCTTCCATGCGCATTCCGGTCTTGCAATCCGCCCTTCAACAGAGTTACTCCTTCATGTCGTCCTACAAGAAGGTTTGGTTGGCCAAGTAGAAGGCAATCGCGAAGTTATATGATGACTGGGAAGAATCATATGCCATCCTACTGAGGCTACTGTCTGCATTGCAGTATTTTTGGGATGGCACACCGGTAGATTTGCAGGTCGGTCCTTATAACGAAGGGGACCTGTTGGATCAAGAGAGTTGCCAGTTCGACAAGGTTTTTTGGAGCTTTCCATCTTGCATTAAGGGCGTGAAACATTGCAAACCGTTTGTGTCTGTCGATGGAACCCACTTGTATGGGAGATACGGCGGAGTGCTTCTCATGGCCGTTGTGCAGGATGGAAACAACAACATTTTTCCAGCCGCATTTGCCATTGTGGAGTCCGAATCTACCGAGTCGTGGTCTTTTTTCCTTAGGAATCTGAGACAACATGTGATCAAGAAGGAGGGTGTCCTTGTTATCTCCAATCGGTCGCCTGCGATCCGAGCCGCCCTCGATGCAGCGGGCAGCGGATGACATCCTCCAAGTGCGTACCATGCAATTTGTGTAAGGCATCTGGCAAGTAACTTCATGAGCAAGTTCTATTCTAAGGAGGGGAAGCGGCTTGTGATTAACGCCGCTTATGCATCTACGGAGCTCGAGTTTCAGGACTACATGAAAGGTTTTGACAGGCTCAGACCAAAGATGAAGGAGTGGGTGACTCGGTTCAGGAGCGGGTTGTGGCTTCAGTATTGTGATGAGGGAGGCCGGTGGGGACACATGACGACGAATCTTTCCGAGTGCATCAACGCCGTTCTAAAGGGTACGAGGTTTCTCCCGATCTCGGCGATCGTGCGGGCGACATATGAGCGATTGCAGCAACTTTGGATTAGGAAATGGCAAGAAGCACAGGCACAGGTTGTTGCAGGTAGTCAGTGGAGTCAGTGTCTGCTGTCCGAGATCGATAAGAGTAAGGGGGAGTTGCACAAGATGAGGGTAACCAGCTGCGAAACTGCGAAATCAATAACGTCAAGCGAAACTGCGAAAACTGCGAAATCAATAACGTCAAACAATGCTCCATGAAATCGAACAACACGAAAATAGTAAAAGTGCGAAAAGTAACTCAAGTCTAACCTGCTCCACTGGCACCCGATCTATCCGAGATCGCCACTGCAAAAGCCTACTCTCCTGCTGATCCCTAGCCGGCTGCTGAGCTCCAATGAGCCTACCCATTACGTCATAAACTCATGTTAAGTATGGAAAATATTTAAACAAATTAAATCAAAATATAAAACTTAGCATAAATACCTCTCGGCCAACGGCCACGAGACCTGATCAGCTGCGCGTAAGGACCACTCAGGAAATCGGTGATAGATCCATGATAATATCAGCGTGACACACCCGGCTATGTCCGTGGTCCCCTAAGCCGCTGCATTGCACAGCGATCTATATGTCCAAGCAAGGACCGCGCTGCCCCATGATAATCGACGGCATGCAGCTAGGTCCCTCAGCAATGGGAGCCATCGTATGTGAACCAAGTTGCCCGACTTGTCGGGCATCAGATATCCCCCGATGAACAGAAGGATATAACACCGGGCATACTCACGCAATGTATCTGCATCCGCATCTGCGGGCATGTGCTGCAGTCGGTCGCGTAGCCAAACCAAACAAATGGAGAAGGACTCCTTCTGCGCATTCTCTTGCACAGGTGGTCTGGCGTCAAGGTACTGCTCAACCATATCCCATGGCTGCTGCTCATAATGGGTACCAAAATCCGCAAGCAACCACCTACGGGATCCCCATCTGTACGAAGACCCAGGTGGTACGCTACATCCTATAGGGTGATGGTGCACTCACTCCACTGCATGTGAAAGGTATGAGTCTCGGGACGCCAACGCTCCACAAATGCTGAAAGGAGCGGAGCGTCGAACACGAAATCTCGCAGCTGGATCGCATGTCCAAACCCAGCCTCCTCCAAAAACGACAGCAGCACATCAGGAGCAAGCATTAGGAATGCACATCTCCGGGGAAGTAATACTCTCTCCCTCTATATGAACATAAGCATAAAATAAATAAATAACATATGTAAAACCATAATAACACAAATAAATAAACAAGTAACACCAATGATTTACATTTTCTATTATAAAATAAACAAATAAATCACAACATCGCTCTCTAATTAGGTAGGAACAATAAATGAGGGATACTAAATGGTAATACTAAATTATATTGCAACATCCGTAAACTTAGATTACAAAACCTAATCATAAATTAAAGGAATAACAACGATAGGTTACTCTAATTAAGTAGAAATACTAAATAATCCAAACCACTAGATATTGATATAATAATTAAATATCTACATTAGTATTATTATTATAAATAAATTATAATTCAAACTTTGAATTATCCTAATTAAATATGAATCCCTAATTAATGACCCTAATTACATAATAACAATGACAGGACACTAGTTACATAACAATTCTAGAAAACACTATCGAATTAAATATAACTATCAGATTAAATCGCACCCTAAATTCTTAACATGAAACTACTAATTTATTGAGAAGGATAACTAACCAGGGCTCCGCGATGTGCCACTCATCATTAAGCCTGTACAACCCTTCCGGGTCCTGCGGGTTAGCCTGAGGGGCTGCGGCAGGTTGGTCGCCTTGTTTGGCTCCAGATCTCCCGCGTCCGGGTGTTCTAGAACGTCCCCTTGGAGCCATATCGAACAAAAAACTTAGAAATAATTTTTTTGTGCCTAGAAAGGTAAATATGAAGGAAAGAAGAGATAAAATGAGACAAGTCTCGGGTTCTGGCCCTTTTTATAGAACACGGGGCTATCTCTGGCTCTGCAGTCCCGAGATAGAGGGGAATTTCGAATTCGTGTCTTATCTCGGGCTCTGCAATCTCGAGATAGGAGAAAATATCATTTCGGGCTTACAGAGCCCGAGATATGAGAGGAGTGCATAAAAAAATAATTTCTCCTTACCGTGTCTATTTCCGTAAATTTATTATTTTTTTTATTTAAATAAAAAAATCCGAAAGTTTAGTGAAATGATTAAATAGAAAAAGTGAAGATTTAATCAATTAAAATGGTAGGATTTGCATACTACAAAAATTACAAATTTAATGATAATAATGATAATTAATTTTTTAAGTTAGAAGTTCCTTTCCTTATAAAAAACTTGTTAATGAAAAAAAAATTGGTATTAGTTACTCAGATGGCTTAACCTAGATGTTTTTTATTTTTTTGGTAAAACATCTATAGTTACGTTTTGGTAAAACATCTTTTTAAAGAAAAAAAGTGTCTCTTTAAAAAACATTTAGAGAGCATTTCATTTTTATTTATTTATTTAGTTATTATTTTAAGTGTTTTCTATGTCTAGGGTTATGCGAAAGAAAAAATAAATATATAGATGTAAATAAAAAAATAAGATTTATTATTTTTTATAAAATATAAATCATAATTCTAAACATACATTTATTTTATTCAATTAAATTAAATAAAATTATTTATTTTATATTAAATAAAAGTTTATTTTAGTATTATTTTTTATTATTTATTTGATTTAATTGAATTTGATTGCAAATAGATGGTGTATTATCGAAAAAAGTTATTATTATTTATGACACGTGTTAAGCGAGGGAAGGTACAAGTAAGTAAGTGAGTAAGAACTAAGAAGTGAACACAGAGAGCCAAGCTAATAGCTTTCATGATTCATGATATTTGGGAAGTTGCAACTTGCAAAGGATGATGGCAACCCTCTTCAGAAAACTCTGCGTCTGCGAAACGACGTCGTCCAACTCCAACAACCACCAATCCTCCTCTTCTTGTTCTTGGTTGGAATCACTCCCAAGCGAGATTGTGATTCAGATCGTTCGCTTATTGGACCCAAAGCAGGCCGCGCAGCTCAGCGTGCTTAGCAGAAAGTGGCGATCCATAATCTCCGATAACCAACTGTGGGCCCACTTTCTTGAGGCCCACGATCCTCAGCCTTGGGACTCCCTTCTCTTCTCTGAGACTTTCTTGTCCGATGCTTACCCTCTTCCTCTTCCGTGAGTAACTCACTTCGTTCCAACTTTCAATCATGGATTCTAAATTGTTTTCATTTTCTTTGTTTACTGATTTTCTATGCTATGGTTCGTTTGCGTTGAATTCTAAGGATTACTTTAATGACTTTAATTCTAATTAGTAAAACTTCGGTCATATAATCATATTTGTTCTTTTAATAATTCCCGCGATTATTGTAATAAATAGTTAGTTTTACACTTTTACTCATATGAAATGTATCTAAATTAAATTTTTATTTAGATAATTATTATTTCATGAATTTGATTTCTAGACATTTTTGCATTTTTATTCACAAAAAATTACCTCCAAATTTGATTTCTAGAACAGTAATTTTGGTCAATCAAGTCTTTTATTTCTATGCTAAATAGAATATTATTTCAGTGTAAAATAATATAAAAAATTGCACATAAATAAAATTTTATTTGGTTAGCCAAAATCAATTGTTCAAATAATATTATCCATTTATATATACATTTTTGTAGAGAGTAACTTTAGGTAACTAATAGAATATCCGTCAACAATAAGTTAATACGAAAGAAACACATGTAAAAGTTGCGCAAAAATTGATTCTCTGAAATAGTAAAAAATTGATTATTCGAAATGATAAAAGACTGATCATTTGAAGTTGCAGAGACCAGATTATCCAAAATTGTGCTAATTCTAGTTCTGTTTGTTGGCTGATTGTTGTCTAAAAAATATTGGTCAATAATACTTGTTGCTTTATCAAATACCAAATGTTACTTCTTAAGGAAAAAGAAACTGTTACAGAAGTGGTCAATTTAGTACATGATGATATTTTTTAACTGTTATTTTCAAATGCATTTGCAACTGCAGAAGCTCAGTTGCTCAGATGCAATCTGTGTCATTCAAGAAAGTTTATGGCCAGCGTGCAAGGCTGCCTTGTTCTGTTATCATCGATGGTGAGTCTCGCAATTTGGTTGAGTGTGAGCTTGCTTGCTTCTGTTCTTGGTTAGTTGATGTTCTTCTTTTACTTCTCCAGGTGGTTCTGGCTATTGCAAATATGGTTGGAGCACACTCTCAACTCCATCGTGGCGATCGGCGACCTTTCTGGTAAGGCTATCTGGTTTAGAACAAAGTATTACTCCAAGCAAAAGGTTAATATATCATGGGAATTTGATAGCAGGAATTCGGTAACGTGGAATCGCCGATATACACTAGACTCCGACACTTCTTTTGGACTATTTATAGCAGGTGCAAGTTATTCTTGGTGCAATAATTTACTGCTGATAAGTAATTTGATTAGGCTTCGGTGATGATTAGTATACTGCTTACAGAAATGTTTCTACTTATGCCTAATCTGCATAATACATTGCTTACTTTCTTGTAGGATGCAGACGAAACCGAGTTCTCAACCAGTTGTTGTTTCTATACCAATATGCCACTATGATGGTCAGTAACATTTTATGATTTTCTTCCATGCTTTTGGAATGTGAAGGAAAAATAAAAAATGGACTTCAAGTCCAACCATGATTTTCTTCCATGCTTTTAGGATTTGTTATACATGTTTCTCTAGCTGTATAACATCCCATTTTCACATTGCAGATACTGAATCGGCCAAAGCGTCGAGGCGGCAGCTTAAGGAAGCAATCTATACTGCCCTGTTTGACATGAATGTTCCTGCCGTTTGTGCTCTAAATCAGGTAACTTTGATAGTAAAAGAATGAAAGAACTGAGATTCGGGTTCCATTTTACGATTAATGTTTTATTTAAACTTGAATATTTCTCTTTTTGCAAATGTAGGCAGTTCTAGCTCTTTATGCTGCCAAACAAACTTCTGGAATAGTCGTGAATATAGGTTTTCAAGTCACATCTGTTGTTCCAAGTATGTTCTATAACTTCTTTCCTCATCTCTTTCTCTCTAAGTTTCTAATTCATGCATAACAATATATCTGAAATGTTGTTTTACAGTTTTAAATGGTAAAGTGATGCGAAAGGTGGGTGTGGAGGTTGTGGGGTTGGGAGCACTAAAGCTCACTGGATTCCTTAGAGAACAAATGCAACTGAATAACATGAATTTCGATTCTATGTACACTGTTCGTTTGCTGAAAGAGGTACTAATGTCTAATATTATACCTTTTTTTTTGGCTTGATTTTACAAGAGAGAGCAATGTAATGTGTTCCTATGTATGATTCCTTAAGACAAAGGTTGTTAAATTAACCTGAATAGTGTTTGTGATTTCTTTTGCGGCTTTCATTTTATTTGTCTGAAATTTTGTTGGTTGCACTGCAACAGAAGCTATGCTATGTTGCTATTGATTATGAAGCAGAGCTGTCTAAAGATACACACGCATCATTTGAAGCAGCAGGAGAAGGATTGTTTATACTTAAAAAAGAGCGCTTTCAAACCGGAGAGATCTTATTCCAGCCACGTCTTGCCGGGGTGTAAGTTTTCGTACTTTCTTACAATATGGTTTCAACAGTCTCATTGTTCATATTTTTCATAGTAGATTAGGCCGCCTATGACTTGAACCTGTGACGATAGAGACCAACTTTATTGTTGTTCCAAAGGCTTGAAAAAAGAATAGGATGATTTTAAGCTTTTAATTTGATCCTCCATCATTCTATCTGAAAAAGAATGAGGAAATTTTGTTGGACAAATACGAGATTCACTTGAAAACTATTCAAATGAAAATGTTTATCAACAATTGTCTTGGACAAATATATCATTCAACAATCAACATGTAGAGAGCACTTAGTCCCCATCTTATTTCTTCAAGATTTTCGCTCAATTGTAGCTTAAGCGCATTTCGCACTTGTTTTACAGGCGAGCAATGGGTTTGCACCAGGCCGTCGCTCTGTGTATGGACCATTGCCATTCCGCTGAACTATCGGAGGACACGAATTGGTTTAAGACCGTCGTCTTATGCGGGGGCAGTGCATGTTTACCAGGTTTGGCAGGTAAATATCCCTTTCTTTGTTGCGTTCTATCTTTTAAATCTTTACTCCTAATGAGTTCTAAATTCTAATAATTCTACTTCTTTGATCATTCTGGTTCAGAAAGATTAGAGAAAGAACTTCATGGCTTGCTTGATCCCGATGTGTCGGACGGAATCACAGTCGTACCTCCTCCGTATGGCGCGGATACTGCATGGTTTGGAGCAAAGATGATTGGCAATGTGAGCTATCCACTAACATTGACAAACTTTTGTGTTTATCAATGCATGATATTTTTACAGAGAAGTAATGCTAAGTAACCAATAAAAATTCAGCCAACATAGACCAGTAACTTAATCTATGGAGTTATATGTATATTTGTTTTTCAGAAATTCTTGATTGTGTGGTATATGACATTTTATTTTTGACGTTTTGGATGTTTTTCTGATTTGTTGGCTGATTTATTAGTTAGAAAAATATTGGTTATCTATAATTTTTTTTTTACAAAGACATACTTATATTTGATTTTCATTTATTATCTTGATTAGTCAATAATAGTAAACTCTAATTTCTAACTGTTTATGGATTATGTGCAGTTAAGTACCTTTCCTGGTCCTTGGTGTATAACGAAGAAGCAGTTCCGTCAAAAGCATAAAACTAATCGGATATGGTGATTACTTGCATCTGAAGTTACTATTTTTTCTCAAATGATGATAGCAATCTGCACCAGCAACTGTATTATTCCCAATGCTGTAAATTTCTATTTGGAGGCATAACATTCAAATATGTATATTCATTCTATTTGTAATATTAGCTAAGCATACATGCAAGCATTATTTGAAAGCCAGATATTCACGTGAATATATGCACTTTCTCCTTTTCCCCTTTTCCTTTGTAAAAGATAAAGGGTTTGAGCCATATTTAAGAAAAAAAAAAAAATAGTTGTAATAATAATATAAATATGTACTCACTATAATATATAAAAAAAAATTTTTTAGCTACTTATTTTGAATATTTTTCAATTTTCTTTTTCTAGTCAAGTCATTTAGGTGTGATGTCAAGTATAAAATTTTACTATTAAATATAGTTGAAATTTAAACGAGTGTTATATGTAAATATTATATAATACTTATAAAATTGAATTTTTAAATGTAGGATTTTAATATGATTTTCAAAAGTGTTATATTAGCCTATTAGGTGTATCCAAAAACCAGTTGAATTATAAAATATATATTAAAAATAGATAAATTACATATATATTTATACATTAATATATATATTAAAAATAATATTTTTTTTGGAAATTAAATATTATCGGGTAGATGCTTCTTAACTGATTTTTATTGGATTAATTTAGGATCAATTCAAATATAAAAATAGATGAAATAAAATATTTAAATTAAAATTTTTTTTTGTAAGGATTTAAATTGAGTATTAATTTAATTAAACTCGTTTCGGCTCGGCCCGGCCCGGCCCAACCCCATTTTTTTTTTGTGACTCCAACCCCATAAATGTTTAATCACCGCTAGTCAACGCACAATGTTTTTTTTTTTTTTTGGATTGACGATTTTATCAAAATTAAACTATAATTAATTAATTAATTAATTAATTTTAATTAATTAATGTTATTTGTGCCGGTGGTAATGCGATTTGGCCTATGGAATCATTGCCACTTAGCACATAAACACTTTCAATCTTGTTTCTTCTTTCCTTAAACACACAAAAAAAAAAAAAAGAAACAAATCGTTTCTCCATCTCCTTCAACACGAAAACATCTCTAATTACATTTTCTTCATAGAATTCCAATTTTGGCGCTCTCTCTCTCTCTCTGCCAACCGAAAACCCTAGATCTTCATTTCAGACACCTGAGTCGCCGTATCGGTAAAAACCCTAACTTTCCTGCGCTTTGATTTTCATATGATAATCGGAAACAACGTATTGATTTTTTTTTGTGCGATTGGACTTGTTCATATTTGATGGTTGTTTGAATGTTAAAGCTCAATTTGTTATGTGATTTAATTGGAATTTAGTTGTAGAGCTGATGAGTTTTGTTGTGTATGGTTATATCTAAGGGGAGGATTTGGAAGACGGTAATTATGTTTTTGAGGATTGCAAATTCCTATTCGAGTTATGAAAAGAAGAGAGGGCCAACAAAAAGGTCATGGGAATTATTGGTTGTTGGTTCAATGGTGGATAACTCTATCTGTTTGTATGCATTATTACAGGGGAGAGAGGTTTTGAGACCCAATTTTGCATTCCCGAATTCGAAATCCGTCTTGAGAGAGTTTCTCGCCTCGGGGGGCTATTGGCTCGGCAAGAAATGGATCCTGGTCGCTATGGTCTTCATCAAGGCTGGGATAATAACAGCGTAATTGTGGTTTCCTACTTAAATAAATTCACCTATAGTGGGGGATGATTATTCAAAGAAACTATTAGGGGGTTTCAATGTGATTGAATTTTTTACCGGGGAAAATGTCATGTCATCCTTAGAGAAATTATGAAAGAAAGCTAGCTGTGGGGGCAGTGAGGATAAGGACTGGATTTGCCTAACACTCGTCTCATCATTGATTATTTGTTGCTGACATAGCTTATTCTCTTGAATCCACAGGCTCTTGAGGGTTATGGTGCGGTCCATGAGCCAAATTATCGGTGAGTGCAACTGTTTGTTGCTTATCATCACTACGGTAATATAAAACTTTGTGCAAATTTGTGTATATGTATTGGATTTTATCTTATTTTATTTTTATACTTTATAGATAGAAATGCTTCATTTTGTTTTAGTTTGGTACATGATTGTCTCCGGATCCGCTGTTGCACCTTGTGCTGCATCCTGCATCCTGCATAATGTATTTGTTTGGATGC